>LPNX011195695.1:0-46702 GCA_001517045.1 Pseudotsuga menziesii | reverse complement strand
ATAGTTTCGACATTTTCTAACCATTTTGGACCGTTTTTGACATAATTCATGATGTAGAGGACCTTTTTCAGTGCCGTTTCAGCCATTGGATTGACCTGTTCATGCCGATCTCAGGAATCATGTCTAAACTGGCATATAGGTTATGTTTCATCACCATTTGTATTTTGCATGACCTTATGACCATCTCATCATGACCTTAGGTACGAACCCACTCTATTATGTCACGGAACCTTCTTGCTGCTTTAGAAGTGGCATGATATGAGTGGTAGAGCTTCACCTTACATGGGTACCCTAGTTAGCGCCTTATTTGCATTTGGTGCCCATGCTGACGTTTTCTCCTTTAGGGTGTGGGAGTCCGTTGTATAGTACTGCCATGACATTTGGCAAGAGCCTCATACTCCTCTTGATATTCTACTGGCCTATTTCCCTCAGGACTCCCTCATGTCAAGTTGTGAATGCATTATCATGAGCTTTTCCTGCCTTATTGAGCTTTATGCCGGCTCCCCTGACATTGCGTTTTAGCCATATAGCCTGAGCTTGTCTCATGTCTAGCCATGCAGAGCCATTTTTTATATCCTTCGCAGCTTGTTTCCCTTTTTACCGGGAGGGGATTTTCCCCCGAGTGTCGATATCCTACACATGTATCCTTGCATTGAGCATAGGTATGTTCCACTCCTTGGAACTAGTTTTTTTTCCCTTATGACACTCGTCTCCTCCTAGTCTGTAACTATAAATCCATTTTATTCTTTTTCAAGCTTTTTAAAAAACTGAAAAAGTAAAAAAAAAAAAAAAAAAAAACCAAAAAGTCGGACAAGGAAAGATGTTATCTATGGCAGCTGTTGAGTCGTGTCGCCTTTGAACAGACCACTGTATATCACATCCATTGGTCGGGTTATAGTTTGACTTTAGGAGCTATACTCATTTATCTGAGTTTATCTCCACCGACTGGTTAAGCTTCCAGTCCCCATGGAGCCTCTGTCGATGCCTCCTGCGTCGCAGAGATGTCCCAATTTATATATCGATTCTATGCTGCCTTCATTCAGTCACCATACGCCGTTATGCTCTTGTTCAAAGGAAGTTGAAACCTGAGTCGGCCATTCCTCAGTTATCTTGATTTTGCATGTCGGCCATTCCCGGTATAGTTACTGGTGCGTGCACCTTATGTTCGAGTCCTTCCACATTATACAGCTTTGCTAAGTACCTCGTGTTGGATGATGGGGGATGCCTTAATGCCCTCCTTCCAGTGGATTTCATCCCATCGACTTCAGATCATTTATTCTGGGATTGGAATCTAGAGTCATTTTGAGTGCCTTAAGACTTGCAGTCATCAGTGGCAGGTTCTCTCGCCATCAACAGTCTATGGGAATACATCAATGTCCCCTGATCGATGGATCCTCTCAAGTGTTCGACCTCAACACATTTATTCACACTTGTTAGTTTGCACTCTAGTACCTTGATTCCCATTTTCATTATCAGTGGGTGATATTGCGTCTGTTAACGGTATACATCAATGACCGGTAATCAAACGATGGACTACTATGTTCGACCTCGACACCTCTATTTGCATAGTAGGACATGTACTCATAGCGGTGTGTGTAGAAGACTTTCCAGATTGGTGGCACCTCTTATATGCTACCTCCTTGATCATGCCATTGTTCATGAGATTTCATCTCTCGTGACTTGATTCCAGTATATGTCAGACATTTTCAGCCATTATGGAGATCATGGTCCTGTGTATATATTCATCATGGAGATTTTGATCTATGTATATTGTACATGGCGATGACCACTTATGTGATATCTTGTATCATGCCTATTCATGGCCATTGTACTCTTATGTATCCGGGACTGCTATATGTATTTGCAGTTATATGCAGAGTTGTATTATTGTACTATGTTGATTGGGTGGCTGGTCTTCCATTTGGGATTCTTCATCACTCCACTTCTGGGATGGACTTATAATGTATTTCGGCCTTCATATGACCCCTCTGACCTCACACATTAGGGGGCATCTGTTATAGCTGATTTTACCACTCCAGGTGAATCACACTTTGTATAGCCTTCCCCTGTCTCGCTGCAGACTCCTTAGACCCTTTGGACCATTTTATGTCCTTTGATGTTTCCTTGATCATCCCTAAAAACATGTGAAAAATGATACACATGACTTTTAAACCTATAAGCACGTATATACGCAGGTTTGACCCCTAAAACTGCGTACATCGGGATGTGTACAAAAATCCAAATCCTTTTGGAGTTTTCCTTGACATGGATCCGACTCACTTGACTCTTGGCCTTCCCTATGCCTTGAGATCGCTCGGATTCAACCTTTCATTACCCCTTTGAAAATATATATAAGGAAATCTATGGTACATTGAAGGCATATGAGAGAATTGAGAGTAAAGAAACTATAGTCCATTGTTGCCGGAACTTATGCTTGAGTCTGCATCCCTTTGTCCCTTGGAGCACTAGTGTGTTCTTCCCAAGCTTTCCTTTTTCCTTTGAGCTTTCTATCGAGAGATGGAGGATTGAGGTGGTGGAGGCCCAAGTGGGAGATTCAGTTTCTCCAGTTTGCAGACGTGCCGTCAGAGGTTGTATCTATTGTAATCTCTGATTTATATTAATAGAAATATCTTTTCCTATCCAATAATGTGTGTTTGAATGAATATTTTATCCATGGGATTATGTCAAATGCTTATACATTATTGATTATATATGCTAGAATGGATCTAACACCATGATATATATAGAATTCTTGTATTATTTACTTGTTGTTAAGGAAGTAATTTATCAATTCAAGCTGAAGTTGGAAAGCTCAACGAGGATCTACTTCAACCGTCTGAAATAAGGTACGAGGTCTGATACTTTAGTGTCAGACATTTACTTTCTATTGCATATTGGAAAGGATTGATTTCTGGAGTCAAGCTATCTATTTTGGTACCCCAAGCCATAGGAATTTATCTCCGTAACACTTATGGGTGTACCACATGGCCCCCCTTTTTACCATTTTTTCCATAAAATTAACATTTTTGCCGAATTTTTAGAACGCAATAACTTTTACATCCGTAGGTCATTTCGCATGAAATGAATGTTGTCGGGAATCTCTTCACAAGATATTCACATCTGTAATATTTAATTCACTTTTTGAATACTTTTATTCTAATCAAACTTTGAGATCCTCTTGGATCAGTGACTTTGTCTTGTCGAAAGGTCGAAAAAAGTTCGATACCAACATCATAGCATATAGACAATTGAAAGTGATTAAGGAAGACCAAGTCCAAGTAATTAAAGGTCTGGTATCTGCATGGAAAGGCTGGGAAAATATATATACCATATCACAACTGAACACGTGAGGGTGCGTTGAAATATTCATAATCGAACAGAATCATGATTCAACGAATCCAAAGAGTACCATAGATGAAAAGTAGTAACATGATCACTAGGATCCTCGCCATTCTTACCTTCAAACTTCGAAAATTCAAAGGAAGTTTGGAGAGAACGGGAAGCCATGTTGGATCGTGACACACTGGTTCATTCGTGAGTTTGGATAGAGAAGGAAAGTTCAATGTAGCTAAAAATGGGAGCCTAGGTTGTGCCATTTGATTTCATGCTCCTTGAAAAGATTTGTTCTAATACGAATGGTTCCGGTAAAGGACTTGACCTTGACTAGTTGGATATTAACCTCTTCCCATATGAATCATGTAAGGATGCATGAGCATTTGGATGTGGAGAATTCCTTGAGAAGTGGGAGCCATACTACCACAATTACTCATTTGGTGTACTATATGACCCCCTGACACCTGGGGAGGCATGTAGCCTCCAGACACAAGGATTCCATATGACGGGGTAACAATGTAACCAAAGGGATCATACCTTCCTAAGGGACCATTTGGAATATGGGGAGGATTTGTTATGAGAAATGCATTCGATGGAATAGGTATAGTGGATGCTGGGACAAAACAAGGGATGTAAGTTGTAGACCCAACATTCACATATCCACCACCATGAAGGAGAAATATGAGCACCTATGAACTAATGTGTAGTGTAAGGGGCTGACGTGCCCCCTAGTCTAACACTAGGGTTTGCACTAGGAGGTTGGATGGATGATGGAATACTAGTTGAAATATTCGACATGTTGAATATAAAAGGAGTCGAACTAAAGGGAACATGCCATGTCTCAATATCCGACATTCCCAAGGAGAAGTTTGGGATGAATCCTGTGAATTTGAAATAATTTATTCCTACCGAGCCGTAAGGACCAGCCATGTGAGGTTCGGTATAGACCAGAGTCCCAGGAATCCATAAATTAGACAAAGAAGTAGCTTCGCGGGCTCCTCCTCTCAATGCGGATGATGGGATGGAGAGAACTCCAAAGTCTCAGAAATGGTACTCATAGCAAAAATTCTATGGGTACCTCAATGGGAAAGAGGCCGCGTATAATGTATTTCCCTCTTATAAGAGGTTGTGAAGGGTCAAAAGGTGGTAATATTGCTACATGACGAGAATTTTTAAGTGTTGAAACTCGATCCATGATTACTCCATAGAAAAAAGAGACTCAAGTAACTATGATCCCTAAATCCAACTAGAAAACACAGAGCACACCCCTAATTAAGCTAGGACCAATGCAAACAAGCGAGTGAGGATAAATGAGCTCTTGAATGCAGCAGGTATGTCTCGCTTACCAGAGGACCAAGACTCCCATACACTACAAGCAGAGGTGTGTAACCAATTATAGTGTCCCTTAGATTCAATGCATAAATAAATTGTTCCATCTGACCCCTACTTGGATAGTACACTCACAAAATAACCTTTGAAAGTACCCCTTTTGATACCTAGGAAAAGAAAATGAGTTCACCTTAATATAACCAATGCTCAGGTAGACAATCACATGTAGGATCTACCATATGGGAAGGGAAACTAAGCCCAAAGCTCGAAATCACCAAAGGTAGCTCAAGATCCCCCAAATACGAATAATATCCTGGAAATATCTTTGGCTCTTACTGAAGGTAGTGGAGGGATATCCCCACCATCAACATGCACACTTCCTTGTGCTTAACTCCTGTGTAAGAGGAGTGTCTTGAGAACACTAATTATAGCAAGGATTTATCCTATCCCTGGTCAAACACATAAATTCCTTATGTTTCATATTCTTGGAGAAGTTTACTCACAAAGTCCTATTCCAAGACTTGAAAACCCAAGCTTGTTGATGCACTTTATCAAAAAACAATTGTTTTAATCAATTTTAAATTAAGTGTTTATTTTAAGAAGTTGTGCTTACTCAAGGGGTATGGTCATGAAACTAGTGATGTTATGACTCAACAATAAAGGCGAATATGCACACCTAAAAACAATGCCAAGTGCAATATTGTTTTCCAAATGAAAATATTGTATGCCATGAAATCAAATGCACGATAATTCATTTTCCTTTTGGAATGCAAATGCAATATTTCCTTAATGAAATCCTAAATACTAATTTCATCCCAAGCAAACCGATGCAAGTAATTACTTCCATGCACATGCAAAATGAAAATCAATATGCACCAATGCAACTATTTTTGTAATTTCAAAGTAAATGGATGAAAATGAAAAAAAGAACAATTAACTTCTCAGTCCCTGCAGCAAGAAACAAAGAAAAGCTAAGAAAGACATCAATACTTAAGGACTAGTGCACTAATAACAAAACAAAAAGGGAGAAATTGATAAGAACAAAATTTTTAAAAAGATCAATGAAAAGAGGTTTCTAGTCACAACAAGAGTAGTCAACAGACAAAATAAGGACCTTGGAAGACCCACTAACACTCACAATCCACCCAACAATCTCTCACGCCAAAATACTACTCAAAATGGGAGATATACTTGAATATTCATAGAAAAACAACGTATGTGCATGACCTGACAAAGGATACATCACATATATATGTGACTGTAAGTACTGTGACCCAGATATATATGGAAGAAGGTGGTAAAAAGGCAAGCCAAGGGAGAAACCACTTCAAGGAACTATCAATGAATGAACATGTTGTCAAATGCAACACAAAAACGCAAAGAAATAGAAAGCAATTCGAGCAAAAATGCACCCAAAAACCCAACAAAATTTAATTTCCCTAGTGGAGTCACCAATTTTGTAATGGAGAAAATATTCCTATGGTTTAGGGTGGCACAACAAACAATATGACAACAAAGATCGGGTCCATTCTCAAACATGCTAGATAAATTAAAGAAACTAACAACTAAGGGACTGAAACCGTACCTCACCCAGTTCTTTGGAGAAGACCACCATTGAGCCCATGATCAAAAGCTTGTCCATATAATTTTCCCTCAACAAAAAACATATATCTAAGCATGAAACATATTAAGTGTTAGTATTCCATCTAGCATAATCCATTTAAACATGTATAAAGCCATTACACCCATGGATAAATATAAATAATTTCACATGAAATTTGGACAAGAAATGGATATTTCTATTAATGTAAAAACAAAGATACAATGTGAAAAACTCTAGTGGCATCTCGTCGAAACTGAGTCCCTCCACCCGGGTCTCCACCACTTCAATCCTCCATACAAGGAAAGCTCACAAAAGGGAATGGAGAGCTTTTGAGATGAACACAAATGGTTCTATCAACAAGGACAAAGGAATGCAGACACAAGTATATGGTAATGGGGAAAATTTTGCTATAGTCTCTTTACTCTTTGTTACACACATTTCTCGTCATCGTCATATAATGAGAATAAAATACCAGTTTTTGCCTTGAATCCCCAATTTGTGAGGTTGAAAGTGGGCCAGGATCAGTGATTTCATGCCTTTGTCCACCACTGCACTTTCGGTGTGGTCAATGTGCATTACCCCTATTCGTAACACCTTTTTTCCTTAAACAACTAGCGGTACCACTGCCACATTCCTTGATACAATGAGTGGTGCACTTTGGGTAACACTCTGTCTCAGTTGTCAAAGAGCGGTGCTCAAGTTTTAAAGGTAAAAAAATACATTTCGAGAGGCTTCTTGAAGCTTTCCTTCGTGGTAGCCTCATCCCTACACTTCTGGACCACCTGGGATCGAGATCCATCCTTGTAGGATCTCCCCTCCACCTCACCCATGAGACTCTTAACCTTCTCTATCCTCCCATGGATATAACTATTAGATCAACCCCCATGAGTAAAGGGAGGAAGATTATGCAACAACATCAAAACTCTGTCGAAACCTAGCCAAGAGGTGTGAGCATTTGGTAGACAATTTTGAAGCTTTAGAGGCATGGTTTGCTTGAGAAGAGACTTCTCAACACTAAGGATTTGGTTGAAATTTCTCTCTCTATTCCATTTATGCAATAAAAGTTCATTTCCCATGAATGATATTGTGTATAAATCATGTATTTCATTGTCGAACTCCTTAGTCATCAGCATAGGGTCATAGATTGAATTTGGTACTTTAATCTTGTGTATGCTTTGTTATGTCCTTTTTGCAGGTTAATTTGTGGAGACCAAACACTTCAAAGGCCAACCCATTCCAGGTTGTGATAGGTAAAACAATCCATTCCGAGCATCTATTTGATCTTAGGGGAAGTGCTTTTAGTTGTTGTGACTCCTTTGGTCTAGCTTCGAGTGTTTCAGGCTAGGGAAATAGCTTCTGTCCGCAAAAGATCAGTATTTCTGATAACAAATCTGGCAACTCCAATGGGGAGAGTTGATTAGAACTTCTAGTTATTATGGTTTCTTTCCTTGCTTCAAACTTCAATTTATTCATTGATAATATCTACTAGTTGTTTATATAGGTTTGATTTTAAATTGTTCAGATTTGCTTAGATTTGTCCTAATCTACCTTATATGTTTTACATCCTTGCTTATAATGGTCATTTGATGCTTATTATTGAACATTAACATCTTATTTTTTTTCCCTTTGTCTTGTTTTGAAATCTACAAGCACCACCGCTCCTGGGAAGTTTTGTAAGAGAGGCCATCGCACCTTGTTCAGAGGAAATAGGTGGTACCACTGCACTAATCCACTGGACAGAGAGCAATACCACTGCTCTGTTCATGTTGGATCAGTAACACTCTGTACTCTTCCTTCAAACAACGGTGCCAAGTAGGGGTTTTTAGTCCCAATGTGATTTTAAATCTTGGTATTCGTATTTTGGTTTTCTGAGATTGTTTGGCTTGAATTTGATAGTTTTTATTTGTGAATTGAAATTTGGAGATTGTGGTAGGCTTGATTAGGTTAGACCACGTACAATATAAATAGCTTAGAATCTCCATGATGAAGATATACAAAGGATCATGATCTCCATGAAGGCTGAATATATATAATGGATCAAGATCTCCATAATGGCTGGAAATATCTGACATATACTGGAATCAAGTCATGAGAGCTGAAATCTCATGAACACTGGCACAATCAAGGAGGTAGCATATATGAGATGCCACCAATCTGGAAGGTCTTCTACACAAACCGCCACGAGTACATGTCCTACTATGTGAATAGAGGTGTCGAGGTCGAACATAGTAGTCCATCGTCTGATTACCGGTCATTGATGTATACCGTTAACAGATGTGAGATCACCCACTGATAATGATAATGGGAATCAAGGTACTAGAGTGTAAACTAACAAGTGTGAATAAATGTGTTGAGGTCAAACACTTGAGAGAATCCATCAATCAGGGGACATTGATGTATTCCCAAAAAACTGTCGATGGTGAGAGAACCTACCACTGATGACTGCAAGTCTCAAGGCACTCAAAAATGACTCTAGGTTCCTATCCCAGAATAAATGATCCAAAGTCGATGGGATGAAATTCGCTGGGAAGGAGGGCATTAAGGCATCCCCCATCATCCAACACGAGGTAATCAGCAAAGTTGTATAATGTGGAAGGACTCGATCATAACGTGCATGAACCAGTAACTGTACCAGGAATGGCTGACATGCAGAGTCAAGATAACTGAGGAATGTCCGACTCAGGTTTCAAATTCCTTCAAACAAGAGCATAAAGGTGAATGGTGACTGAATGTAGGCATCAAAGACTCGATATACAAAACTGGGACATCTCTGTGACACAGGAGGCATCGACAAAGGCTCCATAGGGACTGGAAGCTTAACCAGTCGGTGGATATAAACTCAGAGAAATGAGTACAACTCCTAAAGTCAAACTATTAACCCAACCAATGGATGTGGTATACAGTGCTCTGTTCGAAGGCAACATGACTCGACTATTGCCAAAGATAACATGTTTTCTTGTCCGGCTTTTTGGTTTTTTAATTTTTTGACTTTTTCAAATATTTGAAAAGCTTGAAAAAGAATAAAATCACTTTAAAGTTATAGACTAGGAGGAGACCAGTGTCAAATGGGAAAACAAACTAGTTCCAAGCAGCGGAACATACCTATTCTCAATGCAAGGACACATGTGTATGATAGCGACACTTGGGGGAAAGTCCCCTCCTTGTAAAAATAGGGAATCAAGCTGCAAAGGATATATAAAATGGCTCTGCATGGCTAGACATGAGACAATCTAGGGCTATATGGTTGATACTCGAAGTCAGAGAAGCTGGCATAAGGCTCAATGAGGCAGGAAAAGCTCATGAAAATGCAATTACAACTTGACATAAGGGAGTCCTGGGGAAACAAGTCAGCAAAAGAACAAGAGGAGTATGAGGCTCTTGCGAAATGTCATGGCGATACTATACAACGGAATCCCACACCCTAAAGGACAAAGTGTCAGGATGGGCGCCAAATGCAAACAAGGATATAACTAGGGCACCCATGTAAGGTCAAACTCTACCATTCACATCATGTCACTTCTAAAACAGCAAGAAGGTTCTGTGACAGGATAGAATGGGTTCGTACCTATGGTTATAATGAAACAGTCATAAGGTCATGAAAAATGCAAACAGAGGTGAAATATAACCTATATGGCAGTTTAAACATCATACCTGAAATCGAAACGAACGGGTCAAAACAATGGTTGAAACAGTGCTCAAAACGGTCTCTTGCATCATCATATTAGTCAAAAACGGTCCAAAAGGGTCAGAAACGGTCCAAAACTATAGAAAGGGGGTAAAAATTTTCAAAAATTTCTATAAATAGTAAAAAATTCAAAACATTATATATCATTTGAAATTTTTACCCAATTGAGCTCAAAACTTCCAACGCGAATTCCAAGAGTTTCAGCCGGCGAAATTCGACACTGTTTTTTCTAGGTAACTTCCCATGCCCTGCTCTTTCATTTGCATGTAAATTTTTGTAATTTCCATGGTCAAAAATGATTTCTAGGCCAATATAAGATATGAGCCTTGGCCCACGTGGAAATCAAGGATTTTTCCGCGTATAGGGCTGGCTATACGCGGAAAAATGGCTCAAAGTCGCGTACATACGTGGTTGTTTTGCAAACAGTCGTGTATGCAGCTGGGTTTAAGTTTTTCTAAGACATGTAATGACTAAAACATAAATTAAATGTGCAGAATGGTTCTAGAATGGAGGGAACGAGAGCACATGGATGTAGAAGAAGCAGTACGGGGTGATCTAATGGCTCAACAAGCTCTTTGTGCATGCGAGCTCTACAAGTTTTTGGGGCTTAAGGGCCAAACCAAGACTACTGCAGATGCTAGTAGACTACTGGTATCCCGACTCAGAGTCTTTCCAGATCGACGGGATGTCCCTCACTATAGAGGTGGAGGACATATACTTCATTACAGGATTGTCCCGGTGGGGGGAAGTGGTGAACCTACGTTCTCGCGGGCCCGGAGGTGGCATCATCATATATGAGTATATCATTGTATATTGTTATCCGGACACGGAGAAGTTTGGGAGTTATATCCCAACAAACTCCATACAGGTACTGGGCCTGAAGGCCATACTACTGACACTCGACAGGATAGCAGGGCTAGCCTCACTCCACTAGGCCTCGTGGCCCTTGATGTTCTATGCAGTGGAGTGCATGAGGCCCACAGTTTACGATTGGAGTACTGCGCTGTTGAGTAACATGAAGCAACAGCTCAGCGACTACAAGATGGGTAGGGTATGAAACTTCGATTTCAGCAGTATACTGAGCACGTTCTTCTTTGAGCGTGTTCCGGGACTCAGCCCTAGAGTTGATGTTCCTCTTCACGGGGATCGAGATCCGGCCCAACAACGTTGGGTAGATGCGATGCGCAGACTAGGTGGAGGTAGGATGTCCAACCCCTATATAGCTTACTTCTTTCCATGGTCGCGGCGGCAGATAGTTGCCATCGATGATTACCACTATTCGGGGATATATTTTTAGGGAGATCCTGATATGCCCCTACCACCAGGGTTAGCATATGGTGACATTGGTGACAAATCCCAACCCCCTTTTTTTTAAGTTTTTTTAATTATTAATTTTTTGTGTTTTTTGATATATAGACTCAAAGGACATGTTTTTGCATGACAACACATAGTAGTGTCCTGTCATATGTATGCAGATGTAGGACCATGGAAGCCTGATGGTTTCCTTCGTCATAGATGGAGGGGAAGAGGAGATGACATCATGGGTGTGGATGTGGAGCGAACGCTCCAAAGCATCCACACAAACTTTGTGCAGCTGACACATAGGGTACCCATGGCGCAGGTTAAGGACCTGCTTGAGGCCATGCAGCGTCAGGTGGTGGGTGTACCACGAGCATGGGTGCGGTTGTTTCGATGGCTAGCTAGAGCCGTGGTGACTTTCCACGATCAGAACCCCCCTCCTCCTCCCCAGGCTTAGATACCTGGGAGTGATACATTGTTGTACTACCGTGTATTTATATTTTGGTGGCTCGGAAGCCCGATTTTTGTATTATGACACTTATGTATTATCACATTTTGGATGTTTAATGAAAAACTTTTATGATGATCGATTTATTTATTTACATGTGTAAAAATGTATGTTTGTGATAAGCTTATTGTCTATGAAACAAATTCCAATCTAGCACCTAGTTAGCATATGAGTCAGCAACTTGATTATAAATTCTTGGAACATGTATGTATGTTATGTTGTCAAATTGTCATTCTAACAATCTCACATGTAAGAATCTTCGTAATAATGTTGGATCCCTAACATGATACAAGCGATTAAGTTGTGACACTACTAACTGCGAATCAAGACGTACGTCAAGAGAGAGAATACCATGTGAAATGGCATCCCACAGAAGCTTGATAATGATACTATATTCAACGACATTGTTTGAAGAGGGTCGTAAACATATGCCTCCTGAAGACAATACCTGACCCGTAGGAGTATAAATCACCCAAGCAGTAGAGGTTGAGTGTTGATTGTGGCGGCTAGCACCATCAGCGAATCCTATGAAGGTGGAAGACTCCATTGACATCTGCCATAAGAAACAAAATTTAATCACAAACTCGATCACCATAAGAAAAACCTAACTATGCAAAATATTGTGCAATAATATACAATAGTCATCCCTAGATGTGAATCATGCATAGTACTTTTTAAGATAGAGCCCATTTCTAGGCTCCGCCAAGGCTGTCCCCTCATAATCTACTAGCTCATATGCACCCTTCTCTAACACATGTTTGACAATGTAAGGACCATGCCACATGGGATTAAAATTTCCTGCCCCCAAGGGTTCTTTAGCTTGATCCCACAAAAGGACCAAATCTCCTTCACTAAACCTCCTCAGACGGACAGATTTATCATATTGGACCTTAATGCGACGCTTATTCACTTCTAGAGCCACCAAGGCATCTCAGTGCTGCTCATCAAGCTGCTCTAAGTGGACCAAACATTCCTCCAATGGGGAAGTGTCTGGTAAGAGCTCTATGGCTAGCTTCAATGAATGGATTTCGCATTCAACCGACAAGACAGAATCCACTCCATGTACAAGCTGATATGGAGAAAAACCGGTGGCAGTCTTAACCGCTGTCCTATAATCCCACAAAGCAGGATATAACATGATATGCAAATTGGTCTTGCTTTGTGTGATGGTTCATTGGAGAATGGACTTAAGTGATTTGTTCACTGCTTCAACCTGTCCATTCGCCTGAGGGTAATAAGAAGAGGAATGCTCCTGATTATACCCTAACTTCGAGGCCAACTCTTCCATCATCCAATTCTGAAAGTGCCTACCATGGTCAATGACAAGCTCCTTCGGAATACCGAAACAAGTAATGATCTGGTTGAATATGAAATGTGCGGATGTCTCACTGTCGGATTTAACTGTGGGCATAGCCTCAGCCCATTTCATGAAATAGTCAATAGCCACGATAATATGATGATGCCCCCCAGCTGAAGCTGGGTTGCAATCCATGAAATCAAGCCCCCACTTAGTGAAGGGATCGGCTATGATAATTGGATGTAATAGGGCAGGACGCGAGCACAAATTGAGTGCAAACACCTGGCAAGGGTGGCACTTCTTGATTGCATTGACAAAATCTTTAAAGATCGACGACCAGAAATAACCCGCTCTCAAGATTTTTTGGGCTGTAGAAAGCCCATATAAATGACCACCACATGCCCCTCTGTGGCAATCATTCAGCACAAGCTCAGCCTCCTCGTGAGTTAAACAACAACATAAAATGGAATCTACCCCACGGCGGTACAATGTGTTATCCACTATAAGGTAGTTCTTGGATACGTGACGTAACCGTCTTCGTTCATCCCGTGAAAGGTGAGTAGGGACCTTCAATGTTTGTAAATATATGATGATATCCCCATACTATGGATCCAAAGTTGAAATCAGGAAAATGTGCTCATCGACAAACATATCTTCACAAACTTGCTCCTCTTCCTCGCTTGGGAAATCTGATATAAGCTCCGCAAAAATCAACGATTTTTTCGATTTTGCCAAAACAAACTCGAGATCGAATTCCTACAAGATGACAATCCACTTATTATACTTTCCCTGCAGAAACTCCTATAGATGGTGTTGTTGGTACAATTCAACCTTCTTCAACAACCAATCCTGCTAAAGCACATAGTGCTTCAACTACAACTTCTTCTACTCCTACAGTTTTCGCTGAGGTGAATGCCATTCAGTCGTCGCAAACACCCAACAATAAAAAGAAAGGAAAAGGTAAAAATAAGAAACCCAGAAACCAACAAGAGAATACCAAAACAACAACCTCAGAGAATGATACCAAAGCTAAATGGAAGGCTAAGTATCCTGGTTTGTTGTGTGGAGATGATCATTTCACGAAGGAGTTTCCTCATCGTGAAGAGATCAATAAGTTTTTGAAAAATAACCCCACACCAGCCGTGTTAACTAACCCCTTTCTGTCCCATCAGTAATTGATCGACCAAACGTATTTGCATGGTCCTTCCTCCTCTACTAAATACATTCGAATGATGTTCGTCGAGACTGTTGCGTTGACTACTAGAAGTCAGCCACATGATAAAACATCTGATAATAAAGACGAGGGTACCTCTCCTGAGAAAACTCCTCCTATCAACGCTTCTCCTCCACTTCCTTCTAATGGTCCTCTCACCATTCAGAAACCTAGTTTTGACACAATATTGCGAAATCCTAAGAGTACAATCCGTAAAAGCGTTTTCAATCCTAGTGCTCAGACTGCTCAATATTACAATGTTGTTGAATATTTATCCCAAGCACCTTGCGCTATGTCCACATTGGAAGTACTCCAAATTTTTCCTACACAATGGAAGAATTTGTTGTCAACCCTAGCTGATTTCGATCCTGAGAATTCCACCATGATCACCTTTAATGTGGAGAATTATAAATCGAGGTTATCCCATTAACTCGTTTTTCAAATTGCAACGAGAGTGGTGGGTAGGAAATTCCATCGGACCGTTTTGGATGAAGGAGCTTCCACCTCAGTCTTATCTATGTCTTGCTGGAAATACATTGGTTATCCTAAGATAAATAAGTCACCAACCACCTTAAAATCTTTCGACGAATGAGGTTTTCAACCTCATGGTCTTCGACCGGCATTATCCATAGAGCTGGTGGGAAAAACCATTTCTATTTAGGTATAAATGGTCGATTCTCCTTTAGATTACAATTTGTTATTAGGAAGGAATTGGTTCTATACTATGATGATCATTGTATCGTTAGTTTTCCGCACAATCCAAATCCCACATCAAGGAAATTTTGTGACCATGGATCAGCTCGATTATTGTTCTCCTGACATTACTGCTTCCATGGTCAATAAAGCTCTGATGTTAGGGTAGTCACCTCATCCCTATTAGTCTATAGGGGTTGGAATTTTGAAATATTCTTCCCTCATGGGAGTTTTTCCATCCAATGTTTCCCCTCCTAATCTGGAAATTGTCATGGTAAACATGATATCATCTACGACCGGGGGCATGTATAAAGGGAAAGATATTGCTAAAATGCCTTCTCTGAGTCTACACAAATCCATGTATGATTCCATTCAATATGTCTGTGATGATTACATATATGACCATCATTTGGTAGCATCGGATACTTACCATCTACCCTATTGTCTAGATTCCCCTCTCCCGACTTTAGATTATCCCTCATAGACTTTTCCATCGACCGAGTCTATTATGGAGGTTATGAGTCTGGATGAATACTCATGGGAAGATTCTCATCATCGATCTTCATTTCTTCCTAGTGCCAATTTGTGAGATTCAAGTTTTGTTTCTTTGGTCAGTTCCGATATGGTCGAGTATCCATAAACGGTTGTTTTATTACAATGTGTTGATTCTGAAGGGAATTTATGCAACATCACCAAAATGATTCTCGTTGACATATCAATGAAGCCAGGTGTTGTCGATCATGTTCACATAGGCCAGAACTGTTCGGCAACATAGATTGAGGAATACTGAGCTCTTTTTAAGGAAATCACGATGTTTTTTCCTGGACTTATGAATAATTTCTTGGGATTGATCCATCTATTGGCGTGCATGAGATCAAGACATACACGACGGCGAAACCTGTTAGGAAAAAACTTCGCCAAGTCCACCTAAGGAAAGATGCATCCATTAAAGTTGAGGTTGTGAAATTTTTGAAAGTTGGTTTTATCTACCATGTCTCTTTAACCGAGTGGGTATCTAATATTGTTCATGTCACCAAGAAATAGGGCACTATTAGAGTTTGTATCGATTTTAGGGATTTGAACAAATTTTGTCCAAGAGACAACTTTCCAACCCCTCACATTAAATAGATCATTGAAAATTGTTCTGGAAGTGTCATTTTTTCTTTTATGGACGGTTTTTTTGGCTATAATTAGATTAAGATATTTCATGTCGACCAACATACAATGACACATTTTCCCATGGAGAACCTTGGCTTATCGTAAGCTACCTTTCGGCTTGAATAACACTAGAGCCATTTTCCAACGATCCATGTCTTATGCTTTTCATGATATAAATCACATAGTGGAGTTGTATCTGGATGAACTACCTACTCATTCATTGCAACAAGAAGACCATTCAAGGCATCTTAGACACATATTCCTTCGATATCGTCATTACCATATTCAGCTGAATCCACACAAGTGTGTCTTTTGTGTTGAATTTGTTTGTTTACTTGGTTTCATTGTTTCTAAGCATTGGATTCGAATTGATCCCTTAAACATTGCTACTATCATGGCCTTACCACCTCTGACAGACATTATTGAACTCCAAATTTTGTAATGGAAGGCAAACTTTCTTCGTCGTTTTATATGCAATTTTGTAGAGAAAATGTATGGATACATGCATGTCTTGAAAAAGAACACTCCCTTTCTTTGGGATGATCAGGCTCAAAAGAGATTTCAATAATTTAAAACATGTTATAACGCACTCACCTATGTTGCACCCCCCGAATTATTCAAAAGATTTTTTGTTATACATTTCTGCCTCCACTACTACCATTGGTATGGTTCTAGTTCAGAAAGATTTAAATGGGCAAGAGCATGTGATATACTATCTTAGTAAGAGTCTTCTTGACTCTGAAACTCGATATTCACATGTGGAGAATCTACCTTTTTCTATGGTCATTGTTATGCAATGTTTATGTCATTACATCCTACTTCGTGCCACTACTGTGCTTGTATATCAAAACCCTATGTACGATATTCTTACCCGTCAAGTACTAGGGGGGGAATATTCTCATTGGGTATTTATTCTACAATAATTTGATCTCAAATTCACCAAGACCACTTCCAAGAATTCCATGGTCTTCACAGAGTTGATGTGCGAACTTCCTCATGCTCTCATGGAAACTGAGCCCAATGATTCATTTCCAGATGAATTCTTGTTCCTAATAAGCACGAACGATCCATGGTATGGATATTTGATCATATATCTCCAGACCCAAAGATTTCATCCCAATCTATCCCATGACGATCGCCGACGCATTTGTCACCACGCTAAGTACTATCTCATTCTTAATGATACCCTATACCATTGTGGTATTGACTCTATTCTTCGGCAATGTCTCACTCATGACGAGACTGAACAAGTCATGAATGACTTCCATTCTTTGGGATGGATACAACTCAGAAAATTCTTTGCGTTGGGTACTTTTGGCCTTCTAACTTTAGTATTTTCATGAGGTGGTTAAAAAATGCCCACCCTGTCAACTTTTGTATCCTAAAAAGCGCACCCACCCTACTCCATTACACCCCGTTATTGTCATTGTCCCTTTTGCCAAATGGGGGATTGACTTCATGCATTGTAAGCCTACCTCATCCCAGGGGCATGGTTACATTATTGTATCTGTGGACTATTTCACGAAATTGGCTAAGGAAATTCCTACATATGCATACGATGGTAATACTACCTCCCTCTTCCTATTTAATCACGTCATCTCTAGGTTTGGAGTTTTACATGCCATAATAACTTATCATGGATCTCATTTCTGTAATCATACAATGGTTGAGATGAGTGCCAAGTTGGGTTTTCTTCATAAAAACTCAACTCCTTACTATTCACAAGATAATGGCCAGTTTGAAGCCATTAACAAGGTCTTGAAGACTATGCTTCGTAGGATGGTTGGAGATCATAAATCCAACTAGAATTTAACTCTATTTTTTGCACTTTGGGCTTATAGAACTTCAGTTAAAACAACAACCGATTTTACGCCTTTTCAATTCGTCTACAGACTGGAAGTTATCCTACCTATTGAATGTGAAATTCCGTCACTCAAGCTTGATGTTGAGCTTCTTTCCAATACTTCTACCGAGGAAGAATGTTTTTTTTATCTGTTGAACCTTGATGAGACTCGATGAGATGTCGCTTTGGCTAATGAGTCACAGAATTATCGGATCAAGGCTCAATATGATAAATCGGTTTAGCCTCATGTTTTCAATGAAGGAGATCTAGTTCTAGCCTATGATCAGAAACATGATAAACTTGGGAAGGGGAAGCTTGAGTCGATGTGGTATGGACCTATATCATGAGTAAAGTCTTAGAAAAAGGGGCTATGAGTTTGTTGAATATGATGGGATACCTTTTGGCGAACCTCCCAATGGGTTGTACTTGAAAAGGTACTATGCTTAGTATATCTTTGCATCAATTCCTTGTATATATGTACATTTTTTACTTTTTAGTGTGCTTTTGTTATTTAAATATGGTTTTGATTTATTGTCCAAATTTTGTTTATCCCATGTTTTGATTCTGCAGATCATATGGACTTCTATGGTTTTTATGATGGTGCTTTCCGTCGTACCCAGAATCTTGCTTTAGTCGCCTGGGTGTTGTATTCCTAAGCTCATGACCTAGTTATTTCAGGAGCAGTTTGTATAGTTTCGGCCAGCAATAATATCACCAAGTATCACGTAGTGATAGGTTTGTTAAATAAAGGTGCATCTCGTGACATTGATCATTTGGTAGTTTTTATGGACTCTCAGCTAGTGGTTTCTCATTTCAAACCATGTTTATGCCATTCAAAACCTCGTGCTTCTTCGATTGTTTTAAAGGGTACGTTTGTTAGAAAGGTCATTTGCATCTATTACTTATCAACATATTCCGAGATCTTGTAACATAGTTGCATATTCACTTTCCAATTATATGTTAGATTGGTATATTTCTCATTCATGGCCTTGATAAATAAAATTACATCGTCCATTGTAAATAAGAAATAAAAAGACATAAAACTCATGTAATAATTTCCCATTGTTTAAGACACGTAGACCGCCAATAGATAAGTATGTATATATATAAAAAGTGTTTTTACAAAAAATATGGTCTCGAGACCCCGACCGAAGCACGCTGGCTTTCAGAAATACAAAATGACAAAAATACTAAATCTAGGTAGCTTCGAGTGTGTACATTATGTGGAACCCTAGTGGTGCTCATGGTAGCACATGATGTCTCTTGCCATTCTACGTAGAAAGCGTCCAAAACGACCTGATACTAGCGTGGTACGCCTCTGATACCTCCTAGTGAGGTCATCTACTGATATGTCTAAGATATCCAATGTGATATGGTCAAGGTTCTCCTCCATCTATGTCATTTCATCATCTTCGTGGTGTACAAAGTAGGCCCCCGCTCGCTTGTCTATGGGAGATGAACCCCCAGGTCGTGCCAATCCCACGTCTGCATGAGAAAAATTAGGTCTCACTAACATACATAAAAATAATAAAACATAAAACATAAAACATAAAAACATGAATGTATTAGTACTTCACTCACTGATGTCACCCCACTGATCATCTACTTGTAGGGCCAAATTCGGATCTGCCCTGAAGTCGGTACCGACGTACGCATAGTCCTCGATCTTAAGGAGCTAGTCATCTAGTCATCGAAAGAATGTGGCCCCATACTTGACCTTGGATCCACCACCTCCATGGTGGGCCATAATCTCCACCCATATCAACATGCATGGATCTCTTGCCCTCAACTTAGTGAAGGCCACCCGTGGCCTCAAGTGTGGTACTCTCACAAAGAAATATTACACTAGGATAGTGCCATAACCAAATTGTTCAACTCTCCCTGCTGAAACTTGGTCAGTTGCTCCTTGAAAGTAACAAGTAGGGATTCCGCCTAGTTGAAGACCGTAGGTGTCATTTCCTCCAAGGCATAAAGCATGTGTGCACAGGATGCTTCATGAGCCCCTTGGCTCCTTGAGATGCATTGAACAGTGAACAATATTGTACGAAGAGGTAAATCCAAGATGACCTTGATGGGTATCTTCTTTTCGCGCATTTGTGTGCCCGAAAAGCAATAGCAATCAATAAGAAACTATGTGGTGATTTTTACACCACGAGGACTATTCAATGAGATGGGCGCTCCCCTCCTAGACAAGCCTGTAAGGAAGTAGATGCCCTTTCCTTCCACCATCAGAACATGGGCCCCTACCTCGAAATATTGTTGCTCAGGATTCCACATATTTAGAATGTACTATAGCAGCCTCACCTATGACCTCATACTGGGCACATTGAATAATTTCAATATTCTGCATCCGCGTAGAGAAGCTACAGTCCCAACATCATTTCCACCTCTAATTTCATCGAGCTCGTGCTCTCTTTCCTTCCAAATCACAATGTCTGTTGAACGTAGCCTATCAAAAATTAAAAATGGAGTATTACAATAAAATTACACCCATTGAAAATACTTTGTCTTCTTTCTTTGGCCTATTTTTGCAATGTTCTACGGTAACTTGCGGCACCACACTTTCTACGTTATGACAGAGCAGTGCCACCGCATTTTTATAACCGCCTTTCCCGAAAAGGAAAAGAGAGTTACCCGGTAAACACATTTTCCATTTGTATAAATGCTCCAAAAACCCTAAAACATGAATTAAATGAGAAAAGGAAACCATGAAAAGATTAAGAATGAGCTTAGGATTTACCTGGATCAGACGGTTCTAAAAATGGTTGACTGGCGACTTCGCAATCCTCGTTTGAAATCTGTACCCAAAATGACTCAAAATGCTCTCCAAGTGGTAAAAATACAAAAGGTAAGTATTTTTTACTATTTACTATGTTTTATTTACTTTTTTAGGGTTTTATTTTTATTATTTTTATTATTACATTAAAATTCCCCCCTAAATGGTTAATTAAAGCATAGTTTTTTTGTTTTTTAAGAGTCTAATGGTCATTTTGAAGTTTGCAGGCTATGGAGAATTGAATTTTTTGGGTATGAATGAGTTTATTTTTTACTTTTTCATCCTTCCATAAAATGAAAAAATATTTTGAGCGTTGTTTTCAAAACTTTCGTCGTGCTCGTTAAACCTAGCACTGAAGTTCTGAGTCAAATTTTACTTCTTTTTCAGGCTTGTTAAACTCCTTTTCATGAAAAGAAACCCTAATTGAGTCTTATTTAAGCTCTTTTAGGACTCCTAAAATGTGAAAAGATCACTGAGTGAACTTGTCTTCTTCATGCTCGTAAAAGGACCTGAAGATTCGTCTTTTCGACAGTAGTTTACCCCTTTTTTGGTTCGGATTGACTAAATTACGAAAAAATGAATACTCTAGTCATTGACTAAAAGAGTTCTGTACGATATTATTTTATACTCTTTCGGTCCTCATAGACTAAATTATATGAAAAAGGATACTTTGGAGTCTTCTTCTGTTTTGTTTAGACTCTCTAAACAAGAACGATACCGAGTTTACTTTCAATGAACTCGTTAAGTTATACATTGGGAGACCCTTTTTTGGGGAACGAACCCCTCCTTTCTCAGGTTTGAAAAACATGTGAGGATGGACTTCTCACAAGATAAGTTACAACGAGTGTTTGTTACCCTCTTTGAACTCGTGAAAACAAAAAGAGGCACTCATCAATCATGATGGGGGAGTTAATGGAAGGGAACCATATTTTCATTTGCAATAATGGCAGTTTGTAGTCACCTTTGAAAATGGCACTTGTTTTCATTTTATTCAGTTAATTGGGTATTCAGATTTCTTTCAAGTCAAGCCACTTTCATGAATAATCTCACTCCTTTGAGTATTTCAAAGAATGTATCGTCAATCATCGCATTGTGTCCTCGTATCTGCCTCGTCAAGTCAATGTTTCCAAGTCTTCGGTCATGTCACTTTATGTTCAAAGGGAAATTTATTGAAAATTTCCATCTCTAGTCAAAAAAATACATTTTTGTCAGTTACCTTTGAGTCAACCCTATGGTTTCATCCTACTCAAATTCCTGAACTTTGTTTCGAGTTTCGTGTCATTGATGTGAGATTCATCATGGCCCTCCTTCGACGAGACTATTCCTGTCGACTTCAACTCATCATCCAGGAATTAATATTAGAAACAAAGTAGTACCTTGAGATTTGTATGCATCAATGATAGATTCTTTCACTTTCGACAATAGGTTTACATCATCGACCTTTGATCGAAAGATTCAATCGACTGTTTGAAATCAAATCATTTATTCACATTTGGGGGATTATATTGGAGTACCTTGGGAATCATCGACATCAATGGTGATCTCCCTCGCACTTGTTAATGATTTTCATTGTTTACCGGTAATCAAGTAGTTTCTACCATGTTCAACGTCAAAACATTGTAGTCACGTGGATAGGATCGTACTTTGTTGAAAACGAGACGAAGACCTTGGGTATTTGTTAAAGCACTCATTGCTTTTCCCATGTTGCGATGGAGTATTTGTATGATCCCTAGTATGGATCCACATTTGTATCGTCATACTTGTGCTCAAATTTGTGTCTGTATGAAATAGATATAAATTGTATGTTTGGTAGCTATGTCCAAGTTTGAGTCTTCTTCACATGGATCTACATTGTATTCTAGTAGCCATGTTTGTTTATACTCCACATGGATCTATGTTGTATTGGTCAGCAGCCATGATGAGATTCATATGAACATGAATCAAAGTGTTGATGTACTACAAATAAGTTGGATTGTTGAATATCTCTTATCAGAGAACTCTTGCCTCGAAGTGATAACTTGTTTTTGCAAAGGCTTCACCTATCCTATCCCTCTAGCCTCATGATTTGGGAGGCATTATTTTACACACATTTCTCGTCATCATCATATAATGACAATCAAGTACTAATATTTTCCTTTGAATCCCCAAGTTGTGAAGTTGAAAGTGGGTTAGGACAAGTGATTTCATGCCTTTGTCCACCACTGCACTTTCCTTGTGGTCAATGTGTGTTACCCCTATGTGTAACTCCTTTTTTCCTTAAACAACCAGCGGTTCCACCGTCACATGCCTGTATACAATGAGTGGTGCACTTTGGGTAATTTTCTATCTCAGTTGACAAAGAGCGATGCTCGAATTTTACAGTTAAAAAAAGACTTTTTGAGAGGCTTCTCGTAGCTTGGCTCCGTGGTAGCCTCGTCCCTAAACTTCTGGATATCCTGGGCTCGAGATCCATCCTTGTAGGATCTCCCCTCCACATCATCCATGAGATCCTAAACCTTCTCTATCATCCCATGGATATAAGTATTAGCTCACCCCCCATGGGTAAAGGGAGGAACATTATGCTACAACATCAAAACTCTGGCCAAATCTAGCCAAGGAGAGTGAGCATTTGGTAGACAAGTTTGAAGTTTTGGAGGCAAGGTTTGCTTGAGAAGAGACTTATCAACACTAAGTATTTGGTTCTAATTTCTCTCTCTATTCCATTTAAGAAATAAAAGTTCCTTTCCCATGAATGATATTGTGTATGAATCACTTATTTCATTGTTGAACTCCTTAGTCATCAGCATAGGATCATATATTGAATTTGGCACTTTAATCTTGTATAGGCTTTGTTGTGTCCATTTTGCAGGTTAATCTGTGGAGACCAAACACTTAAAATTCCAACCCATTATAGGTTGTGACAAGTAAAATAATCCATTCCAACATATATTTGACCTTAGGGGAAGAGCTTTATGGTTTTCGTGACTCCTTTGTTCTATCTTTGAGTGTTTCAGGCTAGGGAAACAGCTTCTATCCGCAGAATGTGAGTATTTTTTATAACACTCTTAAGGTTTCTCCTCCTCCAATGCTTCACAATAGCTCAATATATATCCCCCAATGGGAAATGGAGGGTCGAATCGGAGTGTTTCCTGGCATATGGAAGGCCAAGGATCAAGGTATTTGTTACTTGATGAGGAAAACTCCAATTTTTTTTTAGCATAAAACTCGATGTACGTGGGTGGTATTGATGCAATATATGTACACGCGAGTTGTATAACTGATGGTGTGTTTATTTATTCAAAGATTAATTTTTAAGGGTTAAACTGGAACATCATGGCTATAGTGAGTAAAATGGGTATATGGAGTCTACATAGGGACAAGGGAAGGCTATCTAGGCATGATGCATGAGGTGTGCCAAATCATTCTATAACACTAATTGAGTGAAATATATTACTAAATGTTGGGATATTTAGACACTTAGGAGTTAGTTAAGATCAACTTGTGTAATATATCCATTAGGTAAAGTGTGTTTCTTTAGTATACATTAGTATGCATTTGTAAATATTCTAATCCGACAGTTCAACTTCTCTTAGATCATACCTACCATTGATCCGTGGCTTAACACCCGATTGGTCCATGATCTCTATTTAAAGAGCATGGAGGGTCCTTGGCTAGTTCATCTATTATGAGAAGCTCATGTAACTTTCTTTCTTTTGCATAATAAATTGCTCCAAGTAGCTATTTGGATGGGGTCATGGACTGTTTCCCTCTCGAGGGTTTTAACCACATGACAAACATCGGTGTGTTGATCTGTGATCTATTTGTGTGAATTGGTTGCTCAAAGTGTTTGGTCTTTTGGGAGTACCTTGTGTACTCGAACATGGTATCAGAGTGTTTATGAAGAGCCGCTTTCGGTTTTGACCAAGATCTGGAACCGGTGTTGCCGAAACTTTGAAAGGGTTTCTAGTTCTGGATTTTCTATGCATTTGTGGCCTATGGGAGATGTTCCATTGTGTTCAGAGCACCGTTTCCATTGGGAAATAGTTTTCATTTCATCGAAAATTGTTTCCGTTTGTTCCAGAAACACCCATTTCAGCAAATTTGAAGGTATAATGTTACAGTGACGGATTTGTTTTATTTTTTTTTTAAATCTCTCATATTTTATTAGTTTTATTATTATATCTTTATTGTTTTAGTCTCAGACTATTTCCTTCCCTGGCTACGTATGCTCTTTTCCATGCACCTTGCGCGATCACGGTGAATCAAAAACAGAAAGGGAAATTTTTTATCTTGTCTTCTCGGCTACGTATGCTCTTTACCATGCACCTTGTGCGATCACGGCAAATCAGAAACAGCGAGAAAACTTGAAAACAAAGAATTTCCGGGTAAGCTAACCAAGATCTAACCCCACCCATAGAGTGGAAAAGTTTTTTTTTTGTTTTTTGTTTTTCGTTTTTTTTGTGTTTTGCGAAAGAAAAAAAAAGGTAAGCACGGAGAACGAGAGAGAAGAGTAAAAAAAAAAACCCTTTCTCTTTCCATTTTTTTACGTACCTTTTAAACCAGAAGCTAGCATCTAGATTCATAGCTGGCATATGCGAGTGGCTATTATAGTGGCTATGCAGCATCTGAGATGGCTGGCATCAGACTGGTAGGGCTACAGCGGGCATATGGCTGATAGGGCTACAGCGAGCAAGTGTTGGAAGGGAGGGCTGGGGTGGGTCTAGTTTCATTTTATTGGAAGGTAGCGATCATCTAAAGGGGTCCACTTATGGGGGGGTGGTTTGGTTCAAAGTTGCTTTCTTCCTTGATAGGTCTTGAGTTCAAGTCTTATTAAGTTACTTTTAGTGCATGCAATTTCTATTTTCAAGTTACTTTATTGTAAAAGTGCATCTCACATAAATAAAATAAAATAAAAAGTGAGTCACTTAAGTCTTTTAATATATTTCCACACTTAAGTCACTTGAATCCTTTTTTGATTCCTTAATTAAAGAGCAAGATAATCTCATTCATCTTGGAATGATTAACAATGCAGATACATCTAGGAAAGCCTTATTGTCCCAACAGAAAGAAAAGTCCAAGCCTCCCAAGAAACAGAATTTTCGCAATAATAAGCCAAACAATAAGGGTCCCAAACCCTCTCAGACAGATCCTTCTTTAAAAAATGACAAAGGATCCAAGCCAAAAGGAAAGAAGACTGAGCGTCATTGCAATTTTTGTGGGAAAGATAATCATGATGAATCTAAATGTTTCAAGAAGATGGCAGCCTTGGAAACAGCAATGAAGAAGCACCACATCATCCTAGATTCGTCTTCAGAATCTACCTCTCATGGACATGCACTTTGTGCTTCTGGTTACTCTTATACTACATCTTCTTCTTATGCTTCAATTGAATGGCTCATTGATTCTGGAGCATCTTATCATATGGCTAAGGATCAAGCCATCTTTTCTACTATGCATGAATGTAACACCAAGTAAATATTTGTTGGTGATGATAGATCTCTAAGTGTTGTAGGATCTGGAACAGTTCCATTAGAAAATGGTCATTTCGGTGATGTACTATGTGTTCCAAAACTTTCCTGTAATTTGTCATCAATCTGTCAAATTACTCATTCTGGTGAAGGTAAAACTGTGACGTTTACACCTCACCAAGTTGTAATAAAGGATTTTAAAAATCCTTAAAATGTCCATGCTACTGGAACTGTTGATGATATTACCAGGTTGTACAAATTTAACAACTTTGGGTCATCACCTTTTCCTTCAATTTTTGTTGCTCATAGTGATAACTTGAGAAAACTTTGGCATGAACGATTTGGTCACTTAAATTATCGCTCATTGAAACAACTATGTAAAGACAATATGGTGACTGGTCTTCCGATGGTATCTTACAAGGATGGTGTTTGTTCTAGTTGGGTACTCGGAAAACATCATCGAGACAGTTTTGACAAACATGCCTCTTGGCATGCCTCGGTTCCCTTGGAGCTTGTGCATAGTGACCTGTGTGGCCCTATTCCATCTGCTTCTTTTTCTGGTTTCAAATATTTCTTAACTTTCATTAATGAATACTCCATATGCACTTGGGTTTACTTCCTAAAACTTAAGAGTGAAGTATTTAACATGTTCTTGGCCTACAAGGCCCTTGTTGAAAAACAATCTGGTCATCAAATTATTAAGTTAAGATCTGACAATGGAGGAGAATATGTTAACAACAAGTTCACTACTTTTTGCACTAAACAAGGAATCCAACAACAACACACTATTCCATATACACCACAACAAAATGGTGTAGCTGAACGGAAGAACCGCACTTTAAAAGAAATGGCTAATTGTATGATCCAATCTAAGGGACTAAGTCTTCAATATTGGGCTGAGGCCATAAATTGTGCAAATTACATAGTTAATCGCACACCCACTAAAGTTTTACAAGGTATAACACTGAAAGAAGCATGGAGTAAAATTAAACCAGATGTAAGTCACTTTCGTGTGTTTGGTTGTGAAGCATGGGCTCACATTCTGGATGAAAAACGGAAAGCATTGCAGCCTAAAAGTGAAAAGTGCATATTTTTTGGATATTTAGAAGATGCAAAAGGTTATAGACTTCTTCAGCCACATTCTCATGATATAATCATTAGAAGAGATGTTAAATTTGATGAAAATATCTTAGCCTACGAGCCTAACTTGGCGGGTGTTCCATCTTTGGCCTGCGATCCTGATTCGACGAGTATGCCTTCTTCTTCTTCTTCCAACTTCCTTGACAGGTTTCCAACTCCAATTTTTGATGATGACAGTGAGGATGAAAATCCACCTCCGCCTGCTCATGTTCCTCCAATTGCACCAGCACCAATGCTTCCTCGACGGGTTCGTTCAACATGTGAAGCAGTTGGTGATCTTGCCGGTGATCCTAGATATCAACGTCGAACACGTTCTCAGTTTCAGCGAGCCTCTTCTCTTTTGGCTCAAGTTTCCGAGAATCATGATCCAGAAACTTTTACAGAAGCTTCAGGAAATCCATATTGGGATGCAGCTATGGATGAAGAATATCGTTCCTTAATGGCGAACGATACTTGGGATCTTGTTCCTCTTCCAAAAGGAAGAAAACTTGTCAGATGTAAATGGGTCTACAGAACTAAGTATGCATCAGATGGAAGTGTTGAAAGACTTAAGGCAAGGTTAGTTGCCAAAGGTTTTTCCCAAGTTGAAGGGATTGACTACAATGAAACCTTTGCTCCTATCACAAAAATGAATTCCATCCGCCTTGTTCTTTCCCTTGCAGCCTTACATAACTGGGAAGTCCATCAAATGGATGTCAAGTCTACATTTTTACATGGTGATTTACAGGAGGAAATTTAAATGGAACAACCTCCTGGATATGTTCAGGATAACTCTATCCTTGTCTGTCTCCTTAAGAAATCCTTATATGGCCTTAAGCGAGCTCCTAGAGCTTGGTATGCCAAAATGGATAGCTTTCTCCTTGACACCGGTTTTTCTAGATTCCATTGTGACCCCAATGTCTATACCAAGAAAGTAGGAAACAATCTCATCATACTTGTTCTTTATGTTGATGATCTTATCCTTATTGGTAGTGACCCTAAACTTATAACCCATGTGAAATCCAGTCTTAAGCAAAATTTTGAAATGTCAGACTTAGGACATTTGCATTATTTTCTTGGTCTCCAAGTCTTGCAAACCAAAGAAGGAATCTTTATTTCCCAGTCTAAGTATGCTTGTGACCTTCTTCATCGCTTTCACATGGAAGATTGTAAACCAACCCCTTCCCTTCCAGTCTAGAGTCAAACTTTCTGCCACTTGTACTTCCCCTGAAGTAGATGCCACCTTGTATTGTCAGCTTGTTGGTAGTCTCTTATAATTGACTCATTCCCGTCCTGACCTTTCCTTTTCTGTTGGTCGTGTTTCGTGTTATATGCAAACACCTCATGAAAGTCACTGGAAAGCAGCAAAAAGAATACTTCGATATATTTGAGTTACAATTCAGTTTGGGATTCTTTACAGTACAGGGGGGGAACCTTTGTTGGTTGGTTTCATTGATTAAGATTGGGCTGGCGATCTTGATGATCGAAATTCTACTGCAGGTTATGTTTTCAGTCTGGAATCTGGACCTGTCACTTGGGCTTGTAAGAAACAACAACCTCTTGCTCTTTCTTCAGTAGAAGCAGAATAATGAGACGTGGTTAATGCTAGTCAGGAAGATTTATGGCTTCGACAGATCCTTTCAGAGTTTGGATTCGAGCAGCAGCAGCCTACTCCACTTTAGTGCGACAATCAAAGTGCCATCAAGCTTGCCAAAGATCTAGTTCTACATTAATGCAGCAAACACATTGAGCTACACATGCACTTCATCAAAAATCTTATTCATGATCGTGTTCTTGAAATGCTCTATTGCCATATAGATGATCAAGTTGCATACATCTTCACCAAGTCTCTTACAGAAGCGAAGTTTTCTAAACTTCGATCTATGTTAGGAGAGTTCAGGAATGTGTCCTTAAGGGGGGATAGGCTCTAATGCCTCCTACCTTCTCCTAATAGTGTCACTTTTTTAAATCCTTCAATCCTATCCCAATTTGTTCTTAAGGGGGGATGTTAGGATATTTAGACACTTAGGAGTTAGTTCATATCAACTTGTGTAATATATCCGTTAGGTAAAGTGTGTTTCTTTAGTATGCATTAGTATGCATTTGTAAATATTCTAATCCGAAGGTCACGATATGCTCTAGACATAAAGTGATCCAATGGTTCAACTTCTCTTAGATCATACCTACCATTGATCTGTGGCTTAACACCCGATTGGTCCATGATCTCTATTTAAAGAGCATGGAGGGTCCTTGGCTAGTTGATTGATTATGACAAGCTCATGTAACTTTCTTTCTTTTGCATAATAAATTTCTCCAAGTAGTTATTTGGTTGGGGCCATGGACTATTTCCCTCTCGAGGGTTTTAACCACATGACAAACATCGATGTGTTGATTTGTGATCTATTTGTGTGAAGCGGTTGCTCAAGGTGTTCGGTCTTTTGGGAGTACCCCGTGTACCCGAACACTAAATTCACTAATATCACTCTCAGTCATATCAAACATGGCTAATGGATCTGGAAACATATATTTCTCACCAAATTGCAATCAATAAAGCTTAAAGACAAGTAATATGCAAGCAAGTGTTGTAAGTGGAAAATTGAGTAAATTTATTATTTATCCACTAAAATCCTAAAGGAAATTGATCAATTAAGCATAGTACAACTTTATTATGACCTGCATGCTATGAAGAAGATTTGTAAGCCAATTAATTGGGTCAAATATTAATCAAAATTATTCTACATGTGCCAAATTCATCAATTCAAGTTTTAGTTTCTCCTGTCAACCCCATAAGAGTGACTCGGAGGAGGAATCATTGACTTTAGCCTTATAAGAGTGAATGTAAGAGGGGATTCACTCATGTGGGCATTATAAGTGTGACTATGTGGGAAAATGCAAAAAAAAGTCAAAACTCGAGCAAAATGCTCATGATTTCCTCAAATTCTCTCCACTTGAACCTATAGGATGGATGAATGGATTGGAATAAATACAAAACTGAGAAATTAAGAAAAAATATCAGATCTAAGAGAAAAAATCTAAAAAGAAGGCCTCCTACCCGATATGGTCTCTAGTTTTGTTATGAGGAGATTTGATGCAAAGCTAGATAACAAAGCTCAAATATCCCTATTGTTTAGTGAGGACCATTGATAGAGATGAAAATGAATACTTATCATTCTCTAGAGATCTTAATTAACAATTTTCAATATTTTTGGAGGTAAGGAAAGGAAGGAGAATAATACTTGTTGTAGCATGGTCGTTTGGGGAAGCTCCTTTGTTTGTTGTTCCTTGCCTCTTGTTGTTTATTGTTAATATTTTATTCTCTAAAAATTACTTGCACAACATAAAAAACACATCTTCCTCATTCTTGTACAAAAACTTATAAAAATGATTCAAATATCTGGATCTAGTAGCCCACCATCACAATTAACACAATCATTTCGGGGGGGAGGGGGTATTGAATCCATTTTCATTAAATTAGAGATGAAATGGAATTCTTACAAACTTGAGATGTGCAAATCCATCCTCCCCCATTGTCTAGGTTCGCTCATTCAACCTCTTTGTCTTTGTCTTTAATCAATAAAAGTTCAAAAGTGAATAGAGTCTTTCACAATTGCTACATTATTTCTTTACTCTTAAATTCATACTCCTAAACTCTTGCCCCAAATGGATATTAAATATATTTTGGAGTTGGGTGAGGAGGATCAAAAGTACAATGTAGGATAGGGATCGAAATTTATTACTTTAATTATTTCCTTTACACTTTGTTTTTCCATAGTTTTTAAGAACCTCATGATAAATTGATATTTTTGCACCTAAAATACATATTATATCATTTTTAACCACTTGAATCTTGTGGTATTCTAATTCTTATATCATCATGGGAAACTTCAATCATTGTAGTTTCCCCTTGTTAGGATTGTCCATAACCATGTGCATCTTTCTTCTAGGAAAGTAGCAGTTGGGCTATGAGATTTTGTCTCTTTTGGTGTTCCATCTCGGTCTTCATGTTGTGGTTGAATCTAGTACATGATTTTGGCCTTCACATTTAAGGTGTTAAATATTGTGTTAATGATTTTCCCACATAAAAAGGAAAATTCATTCACCTACCACCATAATTCATGGAAGTTTGTCTCTAGAGTGCAAAAATCAGAGGATTTGGTCTAGAAAAGGTGTGCTAGGTCTCATGAATGGAGATAAAGGGGTCTATTATGTGTTTGAAAGCTCTTTTAATTTTTTAATACAATTTTATAATATTTACCCCCCTAAGGGACCTAAATTGACATCTAAAACAAGAAAAACATTATTAATGCATGATAAATAAACTAAGGGATAAGAACACCAACCTATGGAAAATGTAATAAATGTGCCCATTGATTTGGAGGCATGATTGAATGAATAGAATTCTATAATATAGATCAAAAGGATTTATTTTATCTAAGTAAAAAAAAAACTCTCTAGAGTATTGTTTACTATAACTGTCATATTTGGGCTATCTCTTTTACACATGTAATATAAGTGTCATGTTACTTTACAATAATCATATTTTGACCATGGGAAAAAGGATGTAGAAGATGAAGAAGAAGAGGAAGATGGTTTTGGATAAGCCTTGGAATTTCAAGTCTCTTGGTCTTTGTCATATTATGTCCCTGCATTCATCCTTGTGTAAATGGGGTGGTAACAACTAGTTCCATACGGGGGCGTGTTCTTTTTCTTAAGAATCATGCAATAACTCTATAATCTTCAACATGTAATTTGTAAAAACAACCATCTCACGAAAAAAAAACTAGTAGTGTATGAAATCACATGGTTATGATCATAAAAATACCAGTTGCGCATATGAAAAGGGAAAGGAAACACAATAAATCATGAAAGAAACAAACTACCCTACTAAAAAAATAAAACTAAAAACTATTCTAAATATAAAAAAGAGCATACAAGGTAAAATCAAATATCTAATGAAGCCACCTTAGCATCTCATGAATACCAAATCCTCTTCCGTTGTGCTAGGTCATGGACCAAAACAAGGCAACATCAATAAACATATGTAAGTGTGTTGAAATCTCCATGAGATTATGGGAATGCACAATATCATCCAAATATTGTCGATCATAACAAGTTTTCCCACAAGTATCCTCTATCCAACATTGGGCAGGACTTGTATAGACATCATTATCATTAGGTTTTCCATCTAAATTTTCAATATCATTATGAAAAACCTCAAGGAGAGAGAGATTTCAAAGCATGAAAATGAAGAACAACAATGATTCATGTGATTAAAAATGAACCTTTGACAAAACTGAGAGTTGAAAATGGTTGTGAAAACCTGTGTAAACAACAACCTCTTGCTGCCCAAAAATATGATAAAATTCAACATTCATCTTCAAAGAACACAGTTGGGAAAAGTGATGTGTATTTTCCATATGAGAGGGAAAACAACACTGCCCCAAACTTGTATATAAAACTTCTTGTTTTTGCTCAAATTCTCCATTGATCACTGTAAAATATGAATGGAAATGATCATGGAATATATCCTCAAAAAATTGTTGTCCAATGTCTTCAAAATACACACTTTCCTCATGATAGGAATCAGAGATGGGATCACCAACATCACATCCATCATTGTCATCAAATTGATCACATCTAGAGATATCCTTAAATCTATCATCTCTAAAAAGGCTTGGCTTCAAAGCTATAAGAAGGAGACAAGCTCATCAAACCCTCATCACCATGAGGAGAACAAATAAAAGCATCAACTAAATCTTTAACATGCACTTTAATGGGAACATGACGAGGCTCTTCAACAAGATATTTAAAAGAGGATTAATGATATTCTTCATAGAATTCATTGATTTCTTCATGTGATTTTTTAAGTGCATCCTCATTTAATTATTTTGAATCAAGCCATGCTCTACTAAGAAGCAGGGAAATAACATATTCAATAACCTTATCAATTGTTTCCTCTTTTTTCCATGCCAACGATGAGAAAATTCTTGAAGAAATCTGCAATATATGAAGTTTATTTGCAACCAAAACCATCATACAAATATAATGCATAATTCTCTAATGTGAAAATAAAACCTTGCATCAAATCAACCTCATGAAAAATATTGAAATCAACCACAACTTTGATAAAAGATACAATGTGAAGGGTAGTTGAATCACCAACCCCATGAAATTAAGGAGTGAAATAAAAAAATACATATGGATCAAAGCCATTATTTGGAAAACCATGGATGCCCAAAAAATCAAGTTGAGGAAACCATTTATCAACCAAAGGACCACTGTATTCATCATCCATTTCTTATTCCCTTAGTAGAGTTAGTTTCAATAAAAAATGATGAATATAATTAATAAACTCAAAACTTAGATTGTCAAGAAATCTAAGCGAAGAGGATTTGTTCAATCTTTTCCTATAAACACTTTCAAGTTTATGAATGAGATGGGACAAATCTTCAGAGTTTCTTCTTATAGAGTACCTATTAGAAATTAAATAGAGCTGAGTTTTTAGATTAACAATAAATGAATAATATATTCATGCCCATCAAATAAAGTAAAAAATCAATAGGAAGCAAAGGTTGCTAATTTCTAGAAAGACAAATATTTTGTCCCTGGCACAACCTTGGGGGAAAGATCAGGTTGGGTGCAACTCTCACCTCAACACTCAACCTCTTTATTTATGCCAAATTCTAAATAAATCCAAGGGAGGTTGACCATAATAAAATAAAATAAATATGGGTAAACTACAGGATTTAATGTGATTACAACTAACAACTTAGGAAATAAAACACATAAAGTAGATATACTCCATGATATAGAAATGAAACAAGCGATTATATCAACAATTTTTTAAGCAGATAAGATTCTCTACAAGTAGGATATTCAAATAATACCAATCCCTAAAATAGAATATATCTATATTACAATCATAGTTGATGAAAATAAATAGTAGATCTTAAATGTCAAGAAAATTGCACATATGACACTTTGTATAGAAGGACTGCTTGTACGCTATACATGAAAATAAAATTGAGATGTGCCAAAATGAAACAATTGGTTCGTAATTCCTTTTAGATGATTAGATTGTAGATGATTTAAAAGTGTATCCTATATTATTGATGTGTGAGTAAAGGATGGACAAAAACGTAGAAAAAGTCTAACTAGGAATAGTAAAGCAATTAGTTTCTAATCTAGGAATTAAAAGCGATTAGTAATTAGTCCCAAACTATATTGTTAATCTAGTGAAGTGATGTCCAATTGTTAAGTGACGGACAAATTGATAAATTTTAATTAGTCTTATCTACGCTATTGAATGTTAAAGTACAAAAAGGAAATATGCAAACAATGACAATATTGGTGGTGAGAACCACTTTTCTTGTAAGTTACAATGCCTTTTAAGGACCCTTTTAAGAAATGTTTGTTGGTCCATGATTTAGGCCGGTAAACAAGCTTACAATTAAAGAACGAAGAGATCATAAAAGGAAAGATAAATTCCTAGAAGATGCGTATTTTGACCACCCTTTTTCTTGAGACTATACTTTCTAATCGTTATCCAAACCTACACTTTGTGATTGAAAATCAGCAAGCATAAATCATAAAAAAATGCAAGGGAGGACTTATGGGACAGATTGCAAGTGTTCTTAATTGAGATACCTAGTTGCACACTTACAAATATGCAATTAAAGATGTCCTTTAGTACTATAAAACACGCCAATTTATAAGTAAATTACGTAAAATATGAACTGTGGTTAATAAATTTGGAATGCAAGTTTAAAACTTCTCTTAAATATTGATATAACTTATGATATCCAAAGGTTAATGAAAGATCTATGATATGCAATCTATTTAATATGATAATTTTTATATGTAATAGGTTGAAACAAGTAAGTGAATGAAATAGTTTTCTTTTAACTTTGGAAGATTGAAAAAGAGAAAGAGAACTGCAAACAAGAATGGCAATAAAGCCACCAAGTATTGACTAAGAGAAAATTGTTTGAAAGGTCACCGAAGAAATGTGGTTGCTCCAGGATAGCCTCAATTCTCTCTATGAAAAAGAAACTCACAGTCAAATAAACACTTGTAAAGAATATTAGATCTCCTCTTCTGTCCAAGTATCCTTTTGTGATTTACATGCAAGGGGTTAATATAGCACAATCTGACCTGGTAAAGATACTAAAAATAATCACCTTGCAAGAAAACCTACAATGAAATTAAACCTAGCATGTACTTAGAATAATCTCATCCAACTAGGTAGTAATATCTTTTCAATGGCCTATAAAAGAGAGAAAATAATTCACAGTTGTAAAAGAAACAAGTTACCATAGAAGCACAAGACAAGTTAACATACACACATCAATAAGTTGCTCCACATATTGCCTCCAAAGTCTTTATTTATTCAACATATATTGCTTTCAAAAAGAAATTTACAGTAACCTCAAAGCCTCAACCATCAACCCAAAAAAAAGGGGGTTCACTTGCTTGAATAAAAATTTGGGAGAAGGAGGAACCCTGCAATTTTCATCCTTCATATTGTTGGAATGTGTAATTTTAATATTACATGTGTAATGTTGTCTAGTATGATGTCATAAGATGTCTTATCTTGAAAAGTAAGGAAAAAATATCTCTAATCTTATGTAAAAAGAGTTATCCCACATGTATCGTGGAGTTATATTCTCCTATTATCATTCATTATATAAGGAGATGGAAAATCATTTATCCAACTTGTAGTATGGGATGTAACTCTTCCATACCTCTTACTATATAATAGAGGTGAAGGAGATCCTTTGGGAATATCATAATCTTATGAATTATGATGTGATAAGCATATGTGGAGAGGAGCTAAGTGTAATATTGAATATTTATGAAGAATAAGAAGACTATACATTCCCTTAGATGTTACCCCAATGGGGGTTTTATCACGTATATCTAGTGTATCATTTATTTTCTCTTGTTTCTTGTTTTTTGATTATTTTTTGCTTGTATGGATAGAAGGCTATACTAGTATATTATTTCTATTTATTTGCATGTTAGAAAACATATTTTTATATGTTCATGCACATTCTCAATATTCTAACGTGTGCATGAGCGTAAGTGCTTCCTCTAGGAGAAAACTAGAGCTCAAGGTTCCACCTCTAGAGCTAAATAGTAGCTCATGTGCCACCTCTAGGGACTATTAGAGGAAAAAAAAGCCAAACTAGATCAAATTGGAGCTCAAGGCACCATCTTTACAATTAACAAGAGACTAGAAAGTTGCCAACCTAAAAGGGAACAGTCCCTTCACTTACCACCATAAATCACAGAAGTTTGTCTCTAGAGAACAAAAATCAAACGATATTGTCTAGAGAAGGGAGATAAAGGGGTATATTAGGTGTTTGATACGCCCTTTAATTATTTTAATACAATTTTACAACATTTCCCCCGATAAGGGACCTAAAATGACATCTAAAACAAAATAAGCATGGTGACACAAGTAATGCATGACAAAAAATATGGCTAATAACATCAACCTATGGAAGAAGTACTAAGGATGCTCGGGGAATTGGAGGTGTGATTGAGTGAAAACATTCCGACAATATATATCACAAGGATATTTATCTAAGTAAAAAAGACACTCCAAAGCACCATTTACTATAATTGTCATAGTTGGGATATCCCTTTTGCATATGTAATATATGTGTCATGTTACTTTACAATCATCGTATTTTGACCATGAGCAAAAGAGATGTAGAAGATGAAGAAGAAGAAGAAGAATGAGAATAAGAGGAAGAGTGGTTTGGATAAGCCTTGGAACTACAAGTCTCCTAGTCTTTGCCATCTTATGTCCTTGTAATCATCCTTGTGCAAACTAGCTGGTAACAGGGCCAATAGTTTGTTGTAGGTGGTATTATCTATTTTCTAGGATCTTTCATGGCCTAACCTATCCTAGGGTCGTAGATCATATCCAACCCCCTGCCTGTCAACAAGAATTTCAATAAATTAGGAGATTAATGAGAATGAAGGAGGCCATGATATTGAAAGAAGCAACACTTCCTTATTCACCCTTACTTCCAACACTCTCAAATTGGAACATCATTCATCTTCACAAAATGTTAGCATCATGAACGCTCTACTGCAACAAAGAAAGAAAATACAAGAATTGGAGGATGAGTGTGATAATTAAATATGGTCTTGGAACTCAAGAAAGGTTACTCATTTATAGTTTCCAATCAACCATTAGTAGGCTCATTCCTAGTGCATAGAGAAGAGGACACACTCAATCAACCCTAGTAATCTATGGAGTTTGACAGAAAAAAACTAGTTTCCCCAAATCAACTTCAAGATAAGGCCATAAGCCATCATGTTTTTAAATAAAGTACTTCTAGTTTATATTTTGTAAAAGTATTTTATTATTAGATTTCTCCTTCAGAATCTATACCACTAGTAGAACCACCCTCTAGAGTCGAGAGACAACAATAAAGTTATACAGGTTAAATACTTTATTTTGTCATGAGTAGGTCTAATTTTTTTAATTTTGTAAACTCCTTCTTTTTTAGAATTATTTAGTTATTCAAGTATGGTGTATCCCTATTTAATACAAATTCTAAATTGTTTATATTTATAATAATAATAATAAATATTTTTTAATATTAACTATAAATCATAATAATTATTAACTTTCGATATAATACATAATGGTAATTGCAATGCTAATATAATGGAGTGTTTGGTTTGGCATCAAAACTTATGATGATAAAATTGTGTTTAATATGGTGGGTGTCGATGGTAGGATTATTAATTAATCCTCCCTTGACCACCATAGTCTATTTGTCTTTTCCTAGCTTATGAGTCTAATTCCACCTCACTAGTGCCATGGGGGACTCATCTGGGGGCCACCTACCACCTGTTGCACCAGTTTACATGAGTCTGGGATCTCTAGAGAGCAATCCCTATAATTTAGGAACCCACACTCAGTGCCACCAATAGTCACCAGCAATTGTCCCTAGTCTATGTTCATACATGCTCCGATTCCCATCAGTTAGTTCACTCTCAAACATCCTAGCACCACTTTGATTATATGAGAAAAGTAGGGTGCCTTTTCTCACCTAACTTAGTCAATTAATTGGTTGTGAACTAATTTAGTCATCTAGAGTTGCAATTAGTGAGTTCTAGAGGTGTTTTTTCATAGTTTGAGTTATTTGGAGTCAATCCAAGTTAGGTAATCCGAATCATACCTAGTATATTTGAATTATATTATTTATATCATGATTGTATTACAGATAGAATAATGATTAATGGATGTGATATTATTCTTCCAATTTTGTCTCCATGTGTGTGCAATTTTGCCATGAATGATTGATCAATGTTTACTAAATTATTCTTCTCTTCTACAGCCTTCCTTCACAATTGAATTCACTCAGACCTAAGGATCCGAAGATTCACTAAAGTAAACGGTCGAAACATACAATACAAATATGTTATTGTGTTGTTGTCTCAATATAAATAATGTCAATGCTAATTCAACACAAACTCAGTGTATAATTAAAATAATAATAATAACAATTGATGTAAAATAACATTTTGCATTATGTATTTCTAATATAACTTAAAAAAGGGTTGGTATCCTCATTTTATTTTTCACTTCATCTAGGAGGTAAATATTATCCAAGATAAAATGAGTTTATGAGGGCACTCAGCTGGAGAAAGCAACCAAGATTTGTGAGGCAACATGAAATATATTGGATTCCATGTAATTTTTCGCATTTCCCCCAATTTGTTTTTCAAATTTATAAAATTGAACCAAGATAGTATTTGGGGTTTTGAGATGGGGTTTGGGCCAAGATGGAATTTACCAAAAAAAAAAAACATAGGCTTAAGAATTACCTATTCCTCACTTCTTTCCCTCTCCTCTTTTCTCTTCCACTCTCCTCTCTCTTCATCTTGTCCTCTCCTTCTACTCCTTNCCTTCTACTCCTTCATATTCCTCTTCTCTTACTCTCTTCTTCTCCCTCTTCCCCTCCATATCCCTTCCCCCCCTCTTTTCATTCCCCTCTTCTACTCCCTTTTTATCCCCCCCCCCCCTCTCGCTCTTCCTCTTTTTATTCCTTCCTCCTCTTCTTTTTATGCCCCATACTCTCCCTCTTCCTCTTTTTCTTTTCCCGTCCTCTTATTTTTCATCTCCCTCTCCCTCCCCCCCTTCATTTTCCTCTTCCACTTATGTCTCTGGCATGTCTTCCTTTTTTGTTCCTCTCTTTCTCTCCTTCTACTAAGGTAAGATAAAATTTTGACATTATTTCCAATGTAATGTTATTACATTAATATGTTGACATTTATTTTTCAAAAAGATTCATAGATAATTACAACGGGAAGCAAGTGATTTTTAATAATTTCAAATATAAAATTTAGAAAAAAATAAATAAAAATTTTATTTATGTTAATGAAATATATATATGTAAACAAATATCAAAATACATATATACCAATTGTAATAAAAAATGGGGAAGGCCCGAGTGGTCTGTAGATATGTTGGTCCTAGTCATCTTAAGGGCATTAGATAAAACCATCATTGATTTGAAATACCATACATATAAGTAATGTACCAAAGTTCCCATTCTTCTTTTCATACATCCAAAATTGGTTAAATTTTCATGTTCCATGAAGCCTAACTTCTTCTACATGAACACCCTCATTATTTCCATAATATTTGAAATAACCATTAAACTTTTTTTCTAGTTTTTAATTACTTAGAATCTATAAAATTGTTGGATAAATTAATAATACTTGCCTCTTATCATAAGATTGATTAAGAAATGTCACGTATATTTCCATGTACTTTGGTATAATAGAATAAATAAAAAATAATCACAATAGATTCACTACAATTTTATGTCAAACATGTTAAGTGAGAAGTAGAACATTAAAGCATGAAGAATTTGAATATTCATTAATCGTAGAACACATCTTTGTTGGTACCATTAACTGCACCAATATATTAACCCATAATTCCATAAGTTTAATAGAAAATCATCTACAATTATAATCAAATCAATGTTAAATATGTTTTCTTGATGATTTTATCATTAAATAAAATGGGCTTGTAAAAAACATATTTTATTTTCTCATGATGTAATAACATCTTAGGAACTTTTTCAAATTGTGAAGAGGGAACCTCGTGTATTATTTTTGAAACCAATGTTTTAAACTACAACATAATTGAGTCCATCATCAAGGTGGATATACAAAACATGAGAAAGCAATGAAGGATAAAGGGACATTCTCAACCATAAATAGATGGTTGGGGAAGGTGAAGCGATTGATGACTTATCCTTTTCGATTCATTTTAATTTTATTAATCAAGGGTTTCCATATGTTACTTAGCTTTAAACCACCATCCTTATTTAAATTATTATGTATTTGTTCTATTTCAACAACCTCACTTATCCTCCTCTTATTATAGTTGCCTTCCCTGGCAATCAGAGAAGCTTTTTCAATGCAAACATGATGAGAAGTACTGTGTGAATGCTCCGCTAAAGTAGATTTGTTTGTTCGTCCATGGACAATATCAGTCGAATGTTCCTTCAGTCGGGTTTTCAAAGATCACCCCGTTTCTCCAATATAAACTTTCCCACGTGAGAAAGGAACTTCATACACCCATTTTTGTTGTCTTTGGTCCAACGAGTCTTTAGTAGAATCAACAAACCTTCTGATAGAGTTCGGTGGAGCAAATGCAATAGTGATGCCTCTTTTCTTCAAAATCTTAGCGAGACTCTCAGTGGTTCCTTTAATTTAAGGAAAGTTAATCATGGTAACCTTGAAAACCTTTTTCCAATGATTGTTTTTATTGATTGCTTCATTGATTTATTTTCTATGGTAACCATTCTGCTTGAAAATCATTTCAAGGTGGTCTATTTCATTATTGAGGTGATCTGCATCTGATATTCTTTTTTCTCTCATAGCAAGTGTTTTAATGATGCCAACCTTCTGGGAAGGGTGATGGTGAGAATTTGCATGAAGATACCTATCTGTATGTGTGTCATTTCTATACACCTGGTATCCCAATCACCCTTCTTCTTTCTTGGTGAGAAGAACATCTAGAAAGGGAATTTTGCCATCTTTTTCAATCTTAATAGTGAATTTTATATGTTGAGATAAGCTATTAAGGTGAGCAAGGAAATCGTGCAGCTTATCTATCCCATGGCGCCATTTAGTAAAAATATCATCGACATACCTTTTCCATTCATCCGGAGTAAAAGGGAAAGAGTTAATGGCCTTCATTTCGAAATGCTCCATGTAAATGTTAGCAATAATAGGAGACAAAGGAGAACCCATAGCAACGTCGTGATTCTGGTCATAGCTATTACCATGATAAGAGAAATAAGTAGACTTCAAACACGTTCTTACCAAATTGGCAGTGTCTGCATCCGTCATGTACTTTATGATATCGATAGCTTCTTCTACGGGAGTCATTGTATATAAGGAGACAATATCAAATCTCACCAAAATCTCGTCTTTCTTTACCTCAATGTTCTTCACTCAATCAACGAAGTAAGTAGAATCCTTAACGAAGGATGAAGTGTTTCCAGCGAGAGGGAGAAGCTTCTTCGCTAAAAACTTGGCTAGTAGATAGGTCGAAGAGCCTATTGTATTCACGATAGGTCTTAGAGGCACTTTGTCTTTATGCATTTTTGGTAATTCGTAGATCCGAGGTAGGATATCGTTACTTGGAATCAACTTATTCTTGGTGGAATCGTCCAAGGAAGAGTTTTTTTATGATCCGTCCTTCATCACCTTTTCGCTTGGCTTGTTATCAATCATTATGTAGCTTCCACATGCCAAGTGATCATGCATTTTTTTGTGGTAATCACATTCGTCAAGGATAACAGTAGCGTTCCCTTTGTCTGCCTTCAAGATCTTAATTGATTTGTTCTTTTTAAGGTTTATGATTGTTGCACGTTCATCCCTGCTTATGTTAGAAGCTGGTGGCTTTCATTTCCTTAGCATGAAGGCACAATATTGTCTTATCTCTTCGGCACAATCTTGTGTTAGGTTCTTGAGGGAAGATTAAATATTACAAATCATTTCTTTAAATGGAATCTTTCGAGGGATGATAGAAAAAATCAAACCTTTCTCAAGAATGTTGCATGAGGAAGAATCTAGCTTCAGAGAGGAAAGATTAACCGCAATATTTTTATGTTTTTCGTACTTACCCTCGTGGTGCGCATTCATTATATTCTTAGCCTTCTTACCACTTTTTAAATTAATATCACTTGACTCAGTCGTTGGATTTGGGATATGCATATCATCGTTGCCAGTCTTATTGTAATTCATACAACTGTAGCCTTTATTTATGGTGGTTGCGCTGGTTAATTATTTACTTCTAGTCGTTGATGTGCTGGAGATATGCCTCAATCTATTAATACTGCCATCTTCAAGGTCCTCCTTGTCATTATTTATAACATTGCTGGACTTCCCATCGTTTCTAGTTTTATTGTAGCGTTTACAACTGTAGCCTTCTATCTGCGTTTGTAAGATGCTTCCAGTCATTGATGCGTTGGGGTTTACCGATATGTTAATTCTACCATAAGCTTCAAGGTCCCCGTTGATACTATCTGCATTTGAAATTGAAACAATAACATACATGTTTGGATTTCCATGATTTTCTTCACAGATAGAATAATCATCTCTCCCAATCGAATTGGAGTTTGGATTGTCTGCATTGTGCGTCTCCCATTTCCAATCATCGACAGATGTATTATTATCGCCCTTATCAGCGCATGAGATGATATTGCCCAGTTGTGTGGACGCTTGGTTTCCCTTACTGTGACCTTATATATTACTTCCATTCGTTGATGCGCTGGTGATATGCCTATCTTGTTTCCCATTTCTTGATATATCAATTCTGTCATAATCTTCCTGGTCTAAAGTGTCGTTGTCGTTGATATTAATACTTGAAATGATATTGCTTGAAAAATAATTGTTTGAATTGCCATGATTTTCATCACGGTCAGACAAGTCATCTTTCCTAGTAGCATTTGAATTATCTGCATTGTGCATATACCTTTTCCAAACCACGCTTGATATATTTGGTTTCACCTTCCTATAACCTCATGTATATATGCTGTTATCGTCCTTACTACTATTCAAGTCGTCCTCATGGAATCCGGTGTTTATATCATCACTCTTACTAAAATACTCATTCTCATCATCCATTGTATGTACCCCCTCTTCACGGCTTGAGATGTCACTCACAGTCATAGAATTGCTGCCATCAAGCCTACTAATTTTCTTTTCTTTTCTTGCAGCGGCCGAATGAAGATCCCTTTCGGATTTTAGAGAGGTTATTGAGTCCAGTTTTATCCATAGTTCGATTCACAATGATGAGGAGAGATCCAAATGTAGTCCCAACAACTCTTATGTTGTTTTAACCAGGTTGACGTGAACTCTTTTTATCTCATTTCTGACTAAGGAGAGGCTAGTCATGTCAAACGCATCTTTATTCCTTGAATTTAGAGCCAGTGGTTACACCTAGCAAAGAAAGGGATGATATTATTATTTCTGCAATGCTTTAAAAAATCAAGATCTGTCACCAAGTTTTCCCTTCTTAATCTAACATTTCCGAATAGAACTGAGGTAGATGCCATATCCCTTCCATGGAGGGATTGAATTGTAGAAATAAAAGAGTTCATTATCACAGGGAAACAATTTGTGAAGAGGGAACCCCATGCATTATTTTTGAAACCAACGTTTCAGACTACAACATAATTGATTCCATCATCAAGGCGAATACTCCGAACACGAGAAAGCAATGAAGGATAAAAGGGACCTTCTCAACCATAAATAGATGATTGGGGAAGGTGAAGTGATTGATGACTTATTCTTTCCAATTCCTTTCAATTTTATTAATCTAGGGTTTCCATGTATTAATTAGCATTAAACCATCATCCTTATTTAAATTATTATTTGTTTTTTCTATTTCAACATCCTCTCTTATCCTCCTCTTATTATAGTTGTCTTCCCTAGAAATCAAAGAATCTTTTTCAATGCAAACATGATCTGAAGTACTGTGTGAATGCTCAACTAGCGCAGATTTGTTTGTTCGTCCATGGACAATATCAACCAAATTTTCCTTCAGTCAGGTTTTCAAAGATCGTTCCATTTTTCAAATATAAACTTTCCCACATGAGCAAGGAACTTCATACACCCCTTTTTGTTGTCTTTGGTCCAACGGGTCTTTAGTAGAATCAACAAACCTTGTGATAGAGTTCGGGGGATCAAATGCAATAGTGATGCCTCTTTTCTTCAAAATCTTAGCGGTATTGTCAGTGGTTCCTTTAATATAAGGAATGGTAATCATGGGAACCTTGACATCCTTTTTACAATGATTGTTTTTATTGATTTCTTCATTGATTTGTTTGCTATGGTAACCATTCTTCTTGAAAACCATTCCAAGGTGATCTAATTCATTCTTGAGGTGATCTTCATCTGATATTCTTTTTTCTCTCGTAGCAAGCTTTTTAATGATGCCAACCTTCTGGGAAAGGTGATGGTGAGAATTTGCATGAAGATACATGTCTGTATGTGTGTCCTTTCTATACACCTGGTATCCCAATCCCCCTTCTTCTTTCTTGGTGAGAAGAACATCTAGAAAGGGAATTTTTCCATCTTTTTCAATATTAATAGTGAATTTTATATGTTGAGATGAAATATTAAGGTGAGCAAGGAAATCATGCAACTTATCTATCCCATGGCGCCATTTAGCAAAAATATCATCGGCATGCCTTTTCCATTCATCCTGAGTAAAAGGGAAAGAGTTGATGGCCTTCATTTCAAAATGCTCCATGTAAATGTTAGCAATAATAGGAGACAAAGGAGAACCCATAGCAACGATGTGAAACTTCTCATAGATATTACCGTGATAAGAGAAATAAGTAGACTTCAAACACGTTCTTACCAGATTAGCAATGTCTACATCCATCATGTGCTTTATGACATCGATAGCTTCTTCTATGGGAGTCATTGTATATAATGGGACAATATCAAAGCTCACCAAAATGTCATCTTTATTTAACTTAATGTTCTTCACCCAATCAATGAAGGAAGTAGAATTCTTGACGAATGATGAAGTATTTCCAGCGAGAGGGAGAAGCTTCTTTGCTAAAAACTTGGCAAGTAGATAGGTTGGAGAGCTTATTGTATTCACGATAGGTATTAGAGGCACTCTGTCTTTATGTATTTTTGGTAATATGTAGATCCGAGGTAGAATAGTGTTACTTGGAATAAACTTCTTCTTGGTGGAATAGTCTAAGTAAGAGTTTTTTATGATCCTAGATACGTCCTTCATCACCTTTTCGCTTGGGTTGTTATCAATCATTCTATAGCTTCCACATGCCAAGTGATCAAGTATTTTTCTATGGTAACCACATTCATCAAGGATATCAGTAGCGTTCTCTTTGTCTGCCTTCGGGATTTTAATTGATTTGTTCTTTTTAAAGTTTATGAGTGCCATGTGTCCATCCCTGCTTATGTTAGAGGTTGGTGGCTTTGCTTTCCTTAGCATGACGACACAATCTTGTCTTATCTCTTTGGCATAATCATGTGTTAGGTTCTTGATGGCAGATTCAATATTACAAATCAGTTTGTCAAATTGAATCTTTCGAGGGACAATAGCAGAATTAAAACCTTTCTCAAGAATGTTGCATGAGGGATCATATAGATTCAGAGAGGAAAGGTTAACCACAATATTTTTTTGGTTTTCGAGCTTACCCTCATGGCGCCCATTTATTATATTCTTAGTCTTCTTACCACTTTTTAAATTAATATCTCTTGAATCAGTCGTTGGATTGGGGATATGCATATCATCGTTGTCAATCTTATTGTAACTCATACAACCGTCATTAGAGGAATTTTGGGGTCTAAAATGGGCCTCCTAAGGAAAATAATAAAATAATAGTTAAAATAATAAAATAATATTGATTAATTTTGGAGGAAGAAAGAAAAAAACTACATTTTGTGTTCGTATTTTCGACATATCTCCCTGTGTTTTTACTCAAATTCTAAGTAGGAGAGCTCATTGGATGTGGAATTAAATTCTGCATCCAAAGAGTACCCACACTACATACTTTTGATGGACACCGCTACCCCAAAAACAACAAATACTTGAAAAAACATGATGATGATGTCATCATCGCATTTTTTTCAGATATTTATTGTTTTTGGGGTAGCGGGGTCCACCAAAAGTATGCAATGTGGGTACTCGTTGGATGCGGAATCAAATTCCGCATCCAACGATCTCTCTCGATCAAAATTTGAGTAAAAACACAATGAGATATGGGTGTGTGCAAGAAAATGAGGGACCTTTTTGTGCACGTTAGATGCAATAGAAACCTGAAAAATCAGGCATCCCTCAACTTACTTGGATTTTTTGAGATAC
>LPNX011195658.1:140259-385803 GCA_001517045.1 Pseudotsuga menziesii | reverse complement strand
ACAAAGAAAAAATCCCAATATATTCATTTGTTTTTTGAGTTAATTGGGGTTTTGGTTTCCATTGGGCATGGGAATTTTGTTAAACTGTGTTGCATGGGTACTCGTACCCAGGGGTCAGGTACATGTACCGATACTGGGTACACGTACTGGGTACTTGGGTATGGCAATGGTACATACCTAGACATAACCTCACGTACCATGAACAGTGTTGCCGTATCGGGTACTTCATAATTTTTTTTGGGTACGTTTGGTGAAAATGGTACGGCGTACCTCGATTTTGGGTACGGCTATGGTATGGAAAATATATAAAACTAAACCAAACTAATACAATTTGTTCCCACAGTTGAAGTCTAGTTCTAGTGATTTATCCTTCTTCAAACAAATATGTAGGAGCTATGATAGGATTGGTGGGAATTTTCAACCCCAAGATTTACATGGAAAGGTTGTAGGAGCTTTTTAACTCAACATGGATAATGCCTCACTGCTGTTTTGATTTGAATTTTTGTTTGAATAATGTATCACTGCTTGAACATGGATTTTAGTGGCAACTCTTCACATAACATGCTCATAAATTATAGCAAGGAAATAACATTAACAATGATTTAAATGGCTAATAAACAGACACCCAAAAACATAGTAAGAAGGTGCTTTTTACATGCCTGTAGCATCCTGTTGACAGATATGGAAATGAACGTTGAGATACCCAAGTAATGTGGCCATACAATGTGATAGCAGTGAGAAAATCTTATAATGGCTGAGATCTGAAATGTGCTGTAGATGACTATTGGGAAAACTTCATCTTTTACTTAAATATTCATATCTGGAAATGAGAGTTATTTGACTCACAATACAGAGTTATGAAAGTACTATAGCAGCCTTAGAATGTGCTGGGATTGACAATCAATGCATGAATAAGTAGACTCTGGTATAACAAATCCTGTAGTAGCTTTATTCTTCCCAATGCGCCCAATGGAAGTATGTAAGCACAATATAAGAGTGAAGATTTTACCACATTGATATTTCAATTTATGGCAGCCTAGAAACTACTGGTTACACTCTTCCCATGAATCATTTCATCTACAACAGCAAAATCTTGAACTTCTTCTCCACATGAAGACCCATGACTATATACTGTCAGCGGGCATTAACAATATTGACGTGGGTGCTGTATATACAAATTGACTTAATGCTTTTGGTGATTAATAGTACATTTTCTATTGTGAAAATGACTATGTTCCTTCAGATTTTTAGAGATGGAATTTTACAATAAATCAGAAGTTTTGCCATAGAGCATTTAAATTACTTTGAATAACAAAATATGATTGATATTTTAAGTTTTTTAAAGATTCTTTTAGAAATGAAGTGGCTACAAATGATTCAACATAGAGAGGACTGATGTAGCATTCTTTTAGTGCAATTGTTTTACCTCCTAATCATACTACAAAATTATTGTAGACAAGGAAAATAAATTGATGTAGAAAATGAAAAAAACATGAAAAAAATTGAAGAAAATACCTCACAAAGGGAAGGTTAAAATCCAAAGGTGGAGATGGAGGGCTCAAGCACACCCAAAATTGCATATGCACAGTCGAGGTTTCGTCTTCATTCGTCCAATAGCCGCGTCGAAAATGAGAAAAGGACGGCCTCGGCCGGTTTAAAATAAAAAACAGGTTTTAACAATCGTGCCTCCGTTTTAGCAAAGGAAATCGCGCGCGTGATTAACTTGACTAAAACGGAGGCACGGTTTTGTTTACTAGCCTAGTTGGCATGACCATTGCCAGCCTTGGGACTAGGCTTGGCAGGTTCGGTGTTGCTTGGGTTGATTTCTTTTTTTTTGGATCAAGAGTGAATGACTTCACTCCACCATTGCATCTAAATGGTCCCTCAACTTCTTGCACACACCCATATGTTGCATTACATGTGACCTACTATTGGAAAGGATTCAAAGTGTTGAAATATTGTAACTTTGAAGAGTATTCTAAATGTATTTTACTGATGTAACCCAAGGGAGATGTCTTATTCCTCCATCGAGGTGTTACTATTGTATTTGGTCATCATAGAGTCATGAGGTATAACCTCCATTGTAATTCGGGTCAATAGTACCTTATTGAATATAATAAAATATTGTTTTGAGTCTTCCTAGGTGAAGTCGGTCCAATCAGTTTAGTGGGGCCAACTTGTTAGGGTAAAAGTCAAGTGACAGAAAGAGTATAAATAGAGGAGTTGTGTTTCTCATTTGAACACACACACTTATGTGTGTATAGCGCATACAAGAGATAGAGACATACCAGCAAGGAGGAGGAACACCTATTTTGGGGTTTTATCTTATACATCTATATAAAGGAAGTTTTGTTGGGTTTTCTTCCCCTTGAGGGTTTCCCAAGATAGATATGTGCATATCTTGTGATTGTGTTTCTTTCATTGATTTTGCATATGTTAGTGTTCTAAATTTGGATTAAGCACTAATGATATCTAGCTAAGCATATGAAATCTTAACATGGTATCATAGCTATCCTGAATAGAACAACTTTTACAAGGTGGAACCCTCTCTCCTCTCCCTCCGACAAAAAATTAGGGTTTCTGTAAAATTTGGGATTTTGAAGATCTGATTTGTAATATCCCTCTCCTACGCCCTGGAATAATTTATACCTTTGCATATTGTTGTATGAGGCTTCTGGGTGAGGAGCTCAAGTGCCAAGGCCCCACCCAAAGAGAAACATGAAAGTTAGGTGAAATTCTAATAAATCATATCATAAAGACAAAGGAAAAGTTAGGGAAAAAGGACAAGTATTAATAAACTGAAGATCTATCTATGATAGATATAAGTCCTCCGTAAGGAAGAAAGAAAATGACAAACTAAGCCTTCATAAAAGATAAGGTATTTTTAATTGAAAGCTATAAATAAAATACATGGTGAAATGATAAATGAGAGAACGTGGAGTATCATGATATAAATTATATCATGCGAACGAAGGAAAACATAAGTATTAAATCCTTTGTATAAGAAGACTTAATTTATTAATTTACCTTCAACCATTCGTTCCTTGATCTCAGCACAACTTAAGGAGAGGTCCGGCTTAAAGGAAGGAATTGATTACCACTGACCTCAATGGTCGTTACCTGCTTCGGGACAGAGGGGACCCTGCGCTTGCAGCATGCACATTATTGCATACTTTCCTCTTTGCTCTGCACTCCTTTTTCTTTTAAAAAAGAACCAGGTTCTCATGGGAAGGAGGGGGTGTTTTCTGGCTAAAAGGGCGATGGGAGAGATATCCAGACCCCAACTCCCAAGCCTAGATTTTTCTTTACAGATCCATAACACCACGCGCATAATGTCACCACTCCTTCCATGAACGTACAGGATTGTCTGGCAGTTTCCAATAAAAATAATGGTAGTCGTGCTAGACTCATTCTATCGCTTTACCAGACTTCGATATTTCATGTAGCAACGAACCCCAGCCTCTGGCTAATCAATTTGAAACTAGAATAGAGGGTGGCTATGGCTTTGATCTGTCTCCACGTTTGCTTGGATAGGGGTTTCAACTGTTACATTATTATGTGGCCATTCAGGTACATTGTTTAATTTCTTTTGGTGGCTGGGGAGGACCACCTTTGCGTGTTGTATTGCAGGTTCTATTTGGCATGGCTTGGTTCATGCGTTAGGGTTGTTTCTTTTTCCAGATGTACGATGGGCTTCCTGGTTACGATCCTCATCTTCATCCATGGCGGAGTATTGGCTCCTTTGCTGGTAAGGCAAAAAGGGCCCTTCCAAAAATTGGTGAGTCACTTTCCCATCTATTTCTTGATCTTGTTAATGCGTGCTGAAATTATGTCACAAAAATTCACCAATTAATAGCTGATTGCATTTAGCTTTGGTCATAGGTTTTTCTGTTTTCGATTATCTACATGACTCCTCACCTTGGAAAACCCCTTTTTCTTACCAAAAGAGAACACTTTTAATGTTGACCATTTTTTCTTCCCTTGGGCGCATCTCAGGGATGGTTTATAAGATCTGGAGTTATTCCATAGAGCCGGAATGTTTGGGTACATGGTCTGAAACTAGGTATGAGTTGAATATGTTAATAGGCCACCGAAAATTGATAAGAAGACACCAAGCCTCCATTTAGGTTTCTCATCAAACCATATCCTATCAAAAGTCACATAAAACGGGCTCTTACCACTTTCTATTTTATATTTGATAAAAATGGATGCATGACTTCGTCGATATCTTACTAAGCTGTGTGTGACTTATAGTGTGAATCATCGTTTCTTGAAATGCTTCATTCCGAGAAATTATACCTGATAATGGAGGATAATGCGACTAGTTAAATATAAGGCATGATTTTTGGAAGTAACCCTAAAGATGTACAGGATAAAATAAAATAAAAAGAAAAAAAAATCCCTCGTGGGAGTATAAAAACGTGAAAGATCATTTTTATCAGGCTGGGTGACTTTTATAAAAAGTTATGTAATACTTAACTTTCACCGAGTGCCCAAGGGGGCTGTTAAATCCTTTATGAGTTGGTTGTAAGGATAAGGAGATTGTTTAGAGGCTCTCTGCGAAGAGTCTTGTGGTATGGTCAACCGGCCATGGATAAGCCGTGACTTTGTAAATACTCCTTTTGATAAAGAAATAAAAAGAACAAATAAGTTGGTGGATGTAGCCTCGTGGACGAGGTGAACCACGTGAAGATGGTTGTCTCATTTATGTTATTTTGTTGTGCTGGTTTATCTCTTGTTTACATGATGGTTATAAATGCAGCATAAATGTTTTAATTGGTGAAAGATTACTAAACTTTTATTTTGCAGACATTTTGAATGCTTTATAGCTTTAAGGTATCAGGGGTACTTTACATATGGTATCAGAGCCAAGTTGAAACGCTTGGGAATTTTGGGCTGAAAATGCTCCAGCATGTTTCGTTTTGACTAACGATTGAATTTTTCTCTGTGACTTAGAAAACCAACCAGTTCGCACTGTTCGTCTAATCCAGGAATCTTAAGTTTACCCAACACACATGTTTATTGAGTTGTGCAGGGAAAGACGACGAAGGAGAGGGGGGAGGAGAGTTTAAAATGGGATCTGCATTTGAGAGAGGATCAACACGCTAAGCTGAAGGCAGAATCGCCAACTCTGCATTTGATGCTGGGTTTTCCCTGGGGTAGAGACTGTGTTGCTTGAGGAGTAGTGCTGCTACTTAAAGAAATCCATCTCCAATCCTCTGCGAGGGATAACAAAAGGGGATGCCCTTACAGAGATAGAGTTGGGACTTCGTTGTATGGAACTTTCCTTGCCAGTTGGGCGCCCATCATCACACATTCATCCAGGTTTGAATTATTATGCATCAAGCTATTTTTGATATATCATATATGAAAAGATGCACATGAAATAATGGCTGGTTATAACCTAAAACGACTGATGTTATTTGAAATTTTGCATGGGTCTAACTCAAAAAAAAAATCCCCTTTAACTATGTGTCATCTATACCTTCAACCATGTGACCTAAGCTTTGTGAATTTGCGTTTTGGGCATCACTTACAGGTCTGTGATTTTATGATTTCATGTGCATATGTTTTTTGTTTGAATGTCGGATGTTTGCTGTTTTTTTTGTTTGGTTTGAGATTTCACCTTGAACTTGTGCAAGGTCTACGTTGAGTTATTACGCTCTGCAACCAAGTAAACGTAAACTTTCATCCTACAGAATGCATATAAGAAAGCTTAGATCCATGGAGTGCAGTAATGAAATACTTAGATTTTTGTATTTGAATTCCTACAATATGCTATCATGATATTTTTTTGCAATGCTCTCCATACGGCTGAGTTTCTATGCTACGATCTTAACTTGGTGCATGGCCGAGTATACTCCCATAACGACTGGGCATAAACTTGTATAACGAGGAGTCTACAATGGAGATGTGTTATCCTTATTATCTTATAATTGTTGAAAAAACCATATATATATTAGTAGCGTCCTGTTGAAGGTAGAGCATCCTACTATTGGCATGATTAACTTGATTTTTATTTGATAAATTTTCTTTATTGTAAGAAAAGGGAACCCACGTTATCCATGGAAAACGAACTACTTTAATATCCTATAAAACTACAACAATCTTCAAAGAGACCGAATCACTAAGAAGTGAAAGGATAAATCATATCTTAGTGGGGTATGTAGCTTAAGATGTTAGTGATGAATATAGTAGTAATATATGCAAAGATATACTACTATGATAGCATAGGTATTTGCTGAAAAGAAAATTAATAAATAAAATGCTTGTTAAATATGTAAAGATGTATCCTTCTGATGGTATGGATATGAATGTAACATAGTAATATATGTAAGGATATATTACTGTGTTAGCATAGATATTTGGTGTAAAGTATATAAAATACTTATTAAAAAAAATAAAAATAAAGATATGTCCTTATGATAGTATGGATATGAACCATGTAAGGATATGTCCTTGGGCATTTTTGTGAACCATGTCATGTGTTTTTTTTTATGACTTAGTCCCCAGTGGGCGTTTTTCTGCCTATACCATATATATTTATGTGCAAATATATAATTATAAACTAGGTAGGTATAATTTGTTTAACTGAAATTGCAGCATGATATCGGGTAGGTAAAATTGTTTACATCGGTATATGTATATTAGAATTTGATATCTCTATTTTATAGATATGACTCTTGTATGAATAATGTGTGGCACTACTGTCTGAATCATAGCTAGTCGGTTATGGAAATATAGATATATTTTACGAATGCAGAAATAAGCAGTGACATTATTGACATAGTAGATATTTGTTAAAATGATGAAAACATATGTATAATCTCCGAGATTAAATGATTGTTTCCAGAGTTATTTTTCCTCGACATGAATAGAATGGCAAATTCAATGTGTTTATATACCAGCTGGTTTGTGAATAACATATGACTGATTCTTATGTCCCTTATATCAATGGAGGCAGTTAACAGGGAGTGATCTTCCGTAATAACAACATTATTGTTTATTGTTTAGTTGAGAGGTCATTGCTTGGTTGGAGGGTGAGTATTCTTGATTGATTGAGTTTTTCCTTCTCTACCATAGATTAAAGTTGATTACAATAACCTGCATCATGTGGGACATGCTGGAGTCATTTGTGGTTCTCTAATGAATAGACATTTTAAGAAGGCGTGCCTGTGCAATATATGTTAAGAAGTTGAATGTGTGCCTATTCAATTTATGTACAGTAGTTATATTGAATTATTTATTCCAGGAAATTTAATGATTCTGCAAATTCTTTTTCATGATGCTCCATAAGCAAGTACACTGTATTTTATATGCCGAGAGATTCAAAAGTTAGTGATATTGTTTTGAAAATTGCTTTGTGATTTGAGAGATTCACAAAATTTTCTATAACTAAATTGTTGTTTCCCTGGAACACATGCCCTGCATAAGAGATCATGTGGTACGACTACATATTTGCGAAAAGCAACTAATTGTAGGTATTGCATCAACTAGAACTTCTCGTACACATGAAAGGTAGATAACAGAGATAGTTGAACATAAATGTAGGGTTTTTGAAAAAAATACTGTAATTCATGGTTTTGGTCATGTAAGTCAAAGGTTTGAAAGGACAATTGAAGGAAGTATCTATTTGTAGGAAAAATGGCTAGTACCATCACATAGTAATATCTGTTACACTTAACCCTTGTGACTTTATGTTGAGTTTATTATTGTTAATATATAAGGTGGTGTTTGCATTGTCAATTTTCTCAGGTTATATGTGGCATCTTGCGAATTGTGTTGTTGTAAATTGGAAAGGTTTGTGGCTTTGTGTGAATGCTTACTTATCAATTCTGGTGTTAAAAGAACTGAAGAGGCTCTTACCGATGAATGAGAAATGGGGTAAGGCATGATTTATGCTAAAAGTTTGATGTTCTTTGAATTGATAATATGATAAACTAACCCCCTATAAAGTGCTTGCAGGTATGGGGATTTATGGCCCCGAAAAAGGCTAAAGCTCAAGGACTATGATGAGTTAAATCTCATCTGTATAAAGTTATCACCAGAAGAGGGAGTGGTGATGGAGGTAGTGGTTAAAATCTACCTTGTTTTCCCCTGGGCCAGCGAGGGACCATTATGCATTCTGGGGACGCCTAGATGTAAGACATGTGGTTAAGACTCATTCCGCACACATTAGAGGACCGTCACATGAGTTGGGGGACTCTGTGAAGAGAATAACCTCTAGGCGCTGTGGAGGTGTGCGAGAACGGAGTGCCTCAGCTTGGTGAAGCACCCTAAAGAGCAAAAAAAGGAGATACGCCTAAGAGGGGTACAGGGTATTGTCCTTGTGTTGGGTGGCTTGAATTGGCACTTGGTGTGCTGGGATGAAGGATCATACAAAGGAAAGAATAATGACAAGCACCCTGAATAGCACAGAGGAGATACATGAAGGGTTGGTATCGTCCTTGTGTTGGGTGGCTTGAATTGGTACTTGGAGTACTGTTGGCACTTGATGTGCTAGGATGGAGGACATCCAACGAAAGGAACAATGTGGAAAAGGTATGTGCTTTGCAGGTAAACTTGTGCCGATGAGGTAGTATGTTATTGGCAATAGAACTGATATGTTCTGAAAATTGTATAATGGGATTTCTACATTGTCTCAAATGTCAATGCTAGTCGTCATGTTTTATTGATGTATCAATTGCATTCTGGAAAATAATTGGGTATTACGGCACCAATGAACACTAGAAAATATTGCAGATTGTTACAATGAAAAGAAAGCTATGACTTTTGTTTAAATTGTGATTTGGACATGAATTACTGAAAGGACTAAGTTGTAGTTATGATGCTGAAAAAAAAAAAGGCTTGCTCATTTCATTTCATGATGAATTGACTCTTATTTATGAAATTTGGGTAGACCCGATTTTTGTAGGTCCTACGAACCCACAAGGATCAGAAAAGAAGAACCAAAAGAGAGATTCGAACAAGGCAAAGCAAGAAGAGATGACTCCAGAGAAGAATAAAAGTTTTTGTCAAAGAAACAAGAAACACCGAGGACGGTGTTCTTTCTTTTAGGCGGGGAGGATGTAATATCCCTCTCCTACGCCCTGGAATAATTTATACCTTTGCATATTGTTGTATGAGGCTTCTGGGTGAGGAGCTCAAGTGCCAAGGCCCCACCCAAAGAGAAACATGAAAGTTAGGTGAAATTCTAATAAATCATATCATAAAGACAAAGGAAATGTTAGGGAAAAAGGACAAGTATTAATAAACTAAAGATATATCTATGATAGATATAAGTCCTCCATAAGGAAGAAAGAAAATGACAAACTAAGCCTTCATAAAAAGATAAGGTATTTTTAATTGAAAGCTATAAGTAAAATACATGGTGAAATGATAAATGAGAGAACGTGGAGTATCATGATATAAATTATATCATGCGAACGAAGGAAAACATAAGTATTAAATCCTTTGTATAAGAAGACTTAATTTATTAATTTACCTTCAAACATTCATGCCTTGATCTCAGCACGACTTAAGGAGAGGTCTGGCTTAAAGGAAGGAATTGATTACCACTGACCTCAACGATCGTTACCTGCTTCGGGACAGAGGGGACCCTGCGCCTGTAGCATGCACATTATTGCATACTTTCCTCTTTGCTTTGCACTCCTTTTTCTTTTAAAAAAGAACCAGGTTCTCGTGGGAAGGGGGGGGGTGTTTTCTGGCTGAAAGGGCGATGGGAGAGATATCCAGACCCCCAACTCCCAAGCCTAGATTTTTCTTTACAGATCCATAACACCATGCGCATAATGTCACCACTCCTTCCATGAATGTACAGGCTTGTCTGGCAGTTTCCAATAAAAATAATGGTAGTCGTGCCAGACTCATTCTATCGCTTTCCCAGACTTCGATATTTCATGTAGCAACGAACCCCCGCCTCTAGCTAATCGATTTGAAACTAGAACAGCGAGTGACTATGGCTTTGATCTGTCTCCACGTTTGCTTGGATAGGGGTTTCAACTGTTATATTATTATGTGGCCATTCAGGTACATTTTTTAATTTCTTTTGGTGGCTGGGGAGGACCACCTTTGCGTGCTGTATTACAGCTTCTATTTGGCATGGCTTGGTTCATGCGTTAGGGTTGTTTCTTTTTCCAGATGTACAATGGGCTTCCTGGTTACGATCCTCATCTTCATCCATGGCGGAGTATTGGCTCCTTTGCTGGTAAGGCAAAAAGGGCCCTTCCAAAAATTGGTGACTCGCTTTCCCATCTATTTCTTGATCTTGTTAATGCGTGCTGAAATTATGTCATGGAAATTCACCAATTAACAGCTGATTGCATTTAGCTTTGGTCATAGGTTTTTCTGTTTCGATTATCTACATGACTCCTCACCTCGGAAAACCCCTTTTTCTTACCAAAAGAGAACACTTTTAATGTTGACCATTTTTTCTTCCCTTGGGCGCATCTCGGGGATGGTTTATAAGATCTGGAGTTATTCCATAGAGCCGGAATGTTTGGGTACATGGTCTGAAACTAGGTATGAGTTGAATATGTTAATAGGCCACCGAAAATTGATAAGAAGACACCAAGCCTCCATTTAGGTTTCTAATCAAACCATATCCTATTAAAAGTCACATAAAACGGGCTCTTACCACTTTCTATTTTATATTTGATAAAAATGGATACATGACTTCGTCGATATCTTACTAAGCTGTGTGTGACTTATAGTGTGAATCATCGTTTCTTGAAATGCTTCATTCCGAGAAATTATACCTGATAGTGGAGGATAATGCGACTAGTTAAATATAAGGCATGATTTTTGGAAGTAACCCTAAAGATGTACATGATAAAATAAAATAAAAAGAAAAAAAAATCCCTCGTGGGAGTATAAAAATGTGAAAGATCATTTTTATCAGGCTGGGTGACTTTTATAAAAAGTTATGTAATACTTAACTTTCACCGAGTGCCCAAGGGGGCTGTTAAATCCTTTATGAGCTGGTTGTAAGGATAAGGAGATTGTTTAGAGGATCTCTGCGAAGAGTCTTGTGGTATGGTCAACCGGCCATGGATAAGCCGTGACTTTGTAAATACTCCTTTTGATAAAGAAATAAAAAGAACAAATAAGTTGGTGGATGTAGCCTCGTGGACGAGGTGAACCACGTGAAGATGGTTGTCTCATTTATGTTATTTTGTTGTGCTGGTTTATCTCTTGTTTACATGATGGTTATAAATGCAGCATAAATGTTTTAATTGGTGAAAGATTACTAAACTTTTATTTTGCAGACATTTTGAATGCTTTATAGCTTTAAGGTATCGGGGGTAAAATTTGGGATTTTGAAGATCTGATTGCATAGAAAGTTGTGCCTCCCTAGAGCGCATCTATTGAGCCCTAGATCAAAGTGTTTGAGTGGGTGGATATCCAAGAAAGCCAAACCCTACTTTGGCCTTAAACCAAGAAAACTACAGAAAACCAGAACCAGAAATCTACAAAAACTGAAATCTCGCAAGCAATTTTTGAAGGGCGAAGGTTTGGAATCTCCAGAAATCAAGTAGACCAACCAAATCACCTCAGTCAAGAGCATCTCCTGGTAAGGTAAATTTTACATTTTGACAAATTTCATTTTTTAGTGACCTCCTGGATAAGATGGCCCTAAGGACTAAGCTTGAGGACAAGCTAGATGGCAAAGAAAAATTTCAAGCATGGAAATATAATATTGGTCTCATTCTTAGAGAGAATGATCTTGACAAATACATCAAATAAGAAGTTGCAGAACTGGAAGAAGATGAAGCTAAGGAAAATAAATAGAAGGACCTAATCAAGGAAATGAGAATCATTGTTGATTCTATCAAATATCACTTGATACCTCAAGTGTCATCTAAAGAGACACCAAAGCAAATTTATGATGCCCTTTCCAGAATGTGTGAGGGAAAGAACATCAACAAGAATATGAATTTTAGAGCTCAATTGAAGAACACCAAGATGAGTAAAGGAGAATCCATTTAAGACTAATTCACAAGGGTATCTTAGTTTAAGGAACAACTAGAAGCCATTGGAGACTCCCTTATTGAAGATGAACTAGTCATGACTGCTCTCAACGGTCTCACTAGACCTTGGGATTCATTCATACAGACTATGTGTGCCAAAAAAGAAAGTATGAAGTTTGACATTGTATGGGAATATTGCATCCAAGAGGAAGCCAAAGTAGCTAACAAATAAGCTCTACTTAAATAAGATGATCAAGCTCTAGCCACCCATACTAGAAGAAGAAGGAAATCAAGCTTAAAGAAGGAAAGTCACAAGGAGTATAAACCTCCCAAGAAGTTCCAAAGGAAAAGATAAAACAGTCAGAAGAAAGACTACTCCCAATATCAATGTTATAAATGTCACAAGATAGGAAACCTTGCTAGAGAGTGTCCATTGAAGAAGAAGAGCAACAAAATACATCATGCTCATATAGCTAAAGATGAGGATGATGAAGAAGAAAGAACTCAAAGGAAACAAACAAAAGAAGAAGATGAAGAAGAATATGTACTATTCTCAGCACTCTCTCGATCTGTAATACCTGGAGAAGATACATGGCTTATTGATAATGGTGCTTCAAAGCACATGACATGACAAAATAAAACTCTGTCAAGACTTGAAGAGAAGAACTCTCCTCAGAAGTATCATTAGGAGATGACAATCAATATCCCATCAAAGGGATTGGTGAATCAAGCTACAAGCTTGAATCTGGAACCTCCATGAATGTAACACACCTAAAAATCGTAAATATTTTTTTGTACATGCATTACTTTTACATTTACTTAGCATATTTCTATGTTTTACTTCCGTTGTTTTTAATATCTTTGTCATGTTGGTTACACCATGTTTTGTTGATGATTTCGATGGCTAGTTCCTTCCGAAACCTTTAGCCATGATCACACAAGTGATGTACTTTGTTTATACGTATTTACTTAATTATTTATCTTTATGATAGGCTGCACTAGCCTAAGGCATGGGAGATTGTTCATGTCTTGAACCAACCCGTCAATTATATTATTTTTACAAGGCCTTGGCCTTACAATAGTTTATACTATGGGTGTAAAGACCTGTCCCTAAGCATGAGAAGCTTAGGGTTTGTAAGTGTATGGTTCTCCATACAGTGACCTCTTGATATTAATAAAAAGTGAGGGTTGACATACTATTTTGTCCGCATGACCCTACCTATTTCGGTCTTAATGCATTTCTTTATGGACCTTCAAGTTCATGGTGTAAATGTTATATCATATGGTTTTAACAATGCTTTATGGATTACAATGCATAAGCCCATACTATGCTTGCAATATAGTTTTAATGTTTTGAACGCATAGTCCTATGCTATGATTATAAATATTTCCAAGACCTTGGCCTAACCTAGCACTAAGGTAAACACATTAGTTCGAAGATCTTGTATTATGCATATTTTATGTTTATAGTGGAAATGGGTGTGGACCTTGGAATAACCCGCAATGGAATTATATAAAAAACCTAACACCATGAGGGTTCTAGCATATATATAAAAGGATACAAGGTGTGGTGTTCGATGTTATGTTAAAAGGTTTGGTTATATTGTAAGATTTATATGCTCCAAGTTGTAAGTCACACATTTGGGAATTAAGCGATATCCATAGATTGGATTCACAATGATTTGATTTTTGTAATGATTTGACCATGCAATAAATGGTACTTTTGATTGACATTTAAACTCGTCATGGCTGCGAGTTGGCAGTGCAGCCAGGACCACGAGGAAATACATAGAGTAAATATCTTCCCTACACATGGATGGTGAAATCATTAAGGTTTTGTAGGGTTTCCTAAAGGTCTTTACTCTGTCTAATCTCACATTTGGTGTTGTGCCATGTTGAAGGCCGGTCGACGGTCGAGCTATGCTCTATGTTGTTCCTACTTGGTTTCCACAGTGTTAATGGCGTTTATTTATGGTTATTTCCAAGGTAACAAGTGCTTCCCACTCTTCCTTGATGGTTTTTCAACCACACCAAAGCTCCAACGAGCCTACCTATACTTCGAAAAACACGAGCAATCTACTCCAACGGGTAAGCATCAATTGGATATATGCATTCTGCAATTCATTGGGTTTATAAAGGATAATTTCATTTCTTCTTTTTATTGATATGTTTCTCGGTGAATGCATATTGTGGAGGGATAAGGGTTCTCAGAAGAGCCGACCCCTGGCCCTCGTTGCCAAAAGCTGAGGTAAGGTTTCAAACCTCACTAAGTTTATTACTGGGTTTTAATTAGAAATACATTGTAATAATAAACTGACTATAAAATGGGCAATTTTCAAGTTTTCAGCACTGGAGAGGGAGGGGACAGGGTCACCTCCTCCCAGGTCTGCATTTTCAAATGCCCAGGTAAGGCACTCTATACTAGTTTAAAGTTCTGTTTATTTTTAAACTCTTTTTAAAGGTTGTGATCCAAAGTTGACCCACCCAAATCATGGTTGCAGGTCATTCTGGACAAAATTCACGAGGGATTCCAAGGGTATCCGCATTGATTAACAAGATAAGTGGTTTTTCAGTTTTGATTTATTAATTGGTTTTAATGAAATCCCTTCTCGGGTTTGTGTTGGCTCTTTTTCTATACCATGGCACTGTAATGTAATGTAATATTTTAGATTAAACCGTGGTAGGGTTTGGGTGCCCTTGACGGGTGTTATTCCCATACTGTTTATAACATTGGTATTTTGATTTTTATAGTGGAAACCATCAACGATGGTCTTATAGCCACTCTGCAATACATACATACATACATACATACATACATACATACATACATACATACATACATACATACATACATACATACATACATACATACATACATACATATATATATATATATATATATATATATATATACTTTCATATTGGTTTAAAGGAATGGAACGTCAGATTTCGGCTGTGTATTAACCCAATAATGCTTCTTTATTTTCACTGTGTATAAATGTTTATGTGTTGATCGTGTTAAACCCTTCGGATGCCATCATTGATCGTCTTACGGTCGTGGGAAACATTACATTTCATTTTTTTATAATTTTTGTATATATATAAATGCATGTTGTTATATTTGGTAACTTTGTTGTGATGGTAGCCATTGAATGGCCTTACGACCATCTTATACGCATTCTTAAAGCTTGTAAGATTATTACACCATAGGGTCTATGATTGTATAAAACATAAATTGATGGTTGGCAAGGTGGTGGCGGCCATTGGATATGGGCTTACAACCATAACAAATATGTGTTGTGATACGTAATATAATTGATAACAATGCCTACAATTCTATTTATATTTTGGTTTAGTTTGATTTATCAGCAGAATGTAATTTAAGTAGTTACCTTTAAGAGACTTGATCTCACGATCTCTGTAGTGTATTTTAATCTTGTGTATACTAAATCGAGGCTCTACCTCTATATAAATCTGGGGTGGCCGCGTTGTGGACTTATGGCCCTATAATTATGGTGCTTTGTCACGTTTATTGAATACAACCCATAGGGTCTGTGATATTTTAACTAAATTTTAAGATCTTTAATTCTCATCTCTTGATGTTAGCGATACTGGTTTGTAACTAAACTTTCTATGCTGTGAATATAGTTGTGATACTAGCATAACAATCAGTAAAATATTGGGGTTAATTTATTTATTATCTTGCACATGCTTTGTGGATGTTTTAGGAAATAATAGCTTAGATTTCGAATGTATGGTTTCACTAGAATGAACAACGATTTCGTAGTTATAGTACTATAAAACTATGATCTAACTATAATAGTACTACAAGGGATTTGTTTAGGAATTAAGTATATGTAAACATATGATAGCAGCATTGTACTTTTACGCTTAGTTAGGTGAACCTCGTTTGGTAAGACTAATTCAATTTAGATCCTATGAGTTGTAAATGTTAATTAAGTGGGATCCATTCACACACACACACACACACACACACACACACACACACATTAATAATACAGATCTATACTATGAACAAGGTTTAGAGATGCAATCAAATATTAATTTCGTAAATACAGACTAAGGAAAGGGTTAGGGAAAAATCGATACAAACAGGAATATACAGATAAATGTAGGAATACATGATACAATCTAGAAAATAGATGCTTCTAAATCCATTAGGTGCATAATTCAAAATTTGAAATTAATCAGAATTCTAAACCATTCAAACATAGCATCAATAGGCTAACTGAAAACAAACTAGATTCTACATTAATATTCTTCATATCTAGGATTTAAACACATTCTACAAACATTTGAAACATAAATTATGAACCTAAACCAACGCTAGGAAAAAAAAAGTGGAGAAGTTGTCCTCCCAACCAACTCCCAGAGAAGCCAAGCTACTTACTCCAGAACCCCTGAGCCTATTCGTTGAACCACAAGAGAAAAATCCTTCAATGGGCCATCTCTTGCATTCACAGATTTTTAATCCTCTTCCAATGCTAGCCTCCTGCTGCTCATGGACATAATAATATATAGTATTTTTCCTAGGACTTGCTCATTTATGAGCCTTCTGCTCTTTAGCACTCAACTAGGAGTCGTGACCTGATTTTTGGGGATGATGCCTCCTGCATCTTGAGTTCTCACTTAGTGTATTTTTCCACATGTCTTTTCTCCTTGTGGGTCAGCAAACACTATTCAACAACTATACCCACTTTTTCCCCCCTTCAACATATTTTATTAATAAAAATGTTTTATTACAAAATGTTTTATTCTTAACTTTTCTATCGAAAATAATAAAATAATAAAAATAATAATTAAAGTATTTTTCCAATAGAATTAATAATAAATTATTAATTCAAGGGGTATTACAATCAAGATGAAGGAAGTACTATATGTATCAGGTTTGAAGAAGAACTTACTTTCCATCTCAGCATTAGATAAGAAAGGATATAGAGTTTCTTTTATACACGGAAAAGTACTCATGTGGACCAAAGGAAAGTCAATTGAAGATGCAATGGTCATTGGTGAAGAAGGAGGAGGATTGTATAAACTCATGGGACATTCAGAAATATCCCTTGTCCATGAAATCACTATCTCAAGTGAACTATGGCATAGAAGGCTTTCTCACATCAACTACAAAGCATTACCCTATGTGAGCAAAGTGGTGATAGGTTTACTAGATTTGAAGATCGATCATGAAGGTACTTGCAAAGGATGTGCAAGAGGAAAGAATATCAAGAATCCATTTCCGAAAAGTGAAACAAAGACTAAAGGTATGTTGGAATTAATTCATTATGATGTATGTGGTCCAAAGCCCTCCATATATTTAAGTGGATATGAATATTATGTTACATTTATTGATGACTATTCAAGAAAGACGTGGATATACTTCTTGAAGACAAAGAATGAAGTGTTCGAGAAATTCTAGGAATTCAAAGCCTCGATAGAGAACCATTCAGAAAGAAAAATCAAGACACTCAGAACAGATAATGGTGAGAATATACTTCAAAATAATTCCAAGCATTTTGTAAAGAAGCTGTAATCAATAGGGATCTAACCACTCCCTACAATCCCCAACCGAATGGTGTTGCGGAAGCAGTGAATACAATAACTCATGATCAAGATCTTCCTATGCATCTATGGGATGAAGAAACAAGAATAGTTGTGGATGTGTAGAATAGATTATCCCATAGTGCACTTGGATTCAAGACTCCTGTAGAAATTTATACATGAAACAAGCCTGAAGTGAGCCATCTCAAGATATTTGGTTTTCCATGATATGTTCACATTACAAAAGAAAATAGAACCAAGTTGGACCCTTCTGAAAAGGAGGGAATATTTGTTGGATGCTGTGAAGTCTCCAAAGCCTTCAGGATATACATTTCAGGATTTCATCACATAGAGATTAGTAGGGATGTAACATTTTACGAAGAAACAACTCTTAAGAAATACATAAAGTGTCATCTTAAAGAAGTACATGAAGAGGATGTACCTTCTAGAAAAGTAGAAGCTGAACCCTCTCCTAAAATAGTACCATTAGAATATCATGATATGCTATAACCTAAGGAACCCCCTACTATGGATATATCTCGAAAGAGAAAACTTTCTTGGGTAAGGGAAATCATACAAGAAACAAAAAAGTATGGATCTCTAGAAGGATCCATATGTTGGTTTTGGAGCCTAATATTCTAGATCCAGAGATATTATTAAGTTATGATTGTAACCCAGGAGTACTGTACACTCATTCCCCCTACCTTGGGGTTCAGGGGCAGAGCCCCCAAGAAATGTTTTTGGGATGTGTGTTGGCCGACAGTATTGCGGACCCATGGTATTGCGTTAACCATAGAATTTTCCCATTGTATTTGCCCTATAAAAGAAAGCATTGTAAAATGACTAAGTATGGTATTGTATTGTATTGGAAGAGAGACTGTGAGAGCATGAAGAGGAAGTGCAGCAATTTTGCTGCAGGGTGTATCCCTTCATCTTTTTGGACTGTAATACAAGGATTGGAAATTTCTTTGTGGACGTATCCCATCGTTTGAGTGAACCACATTATATCTGTGTCTCTCTGTAATGTTTTAATTTGTTTTTCATCTTGTTTATTTATTTAATTGTATATTTGTCATTGCTTTGCGGTCCTGTTTTCTAACACCATAAGAACAAGTAAGAGAGCAATCCATTTTCCAACTATGTAGCTTTGATGTGTGATATTGTTGATCAAGAATCTACGAGTTATGAGGAAGTTGTACAGAAGAAAGAATGGGTAGAAGAAATGACGGAATAATACCAGTTAATAATGAAGAATGATGTTTGGGATATAGTACCAAACCAGAAAACAAGAGTGTGGTATCTTCCAAGTGGATCTACAAGATAAGATGTATCCGATGGAAGTATTGAAAAATAAAAGGTAATATTTGTGGCTAGAGGATTCTATAAGAAAGAGGGAATTAATTATGAAGGGACATTTGCACCAGTAGGAAGGTACACTTCCATCAGAACCATCATGGCACTTGCATCCATGATGAATTGGAATCTACACTAGATGGATGTAAAGACAACCTTCCTCAACATCATGATTGACGAAGAAGTATACATTGAACAACCAAAGGATTTGAAGTTGAAGATAGAGGGACCCACGTATGTAAGTTGAAAAAGGATCTGTATGGACTGAAGTAAGCTCCTAGAGCTTGGTATGGAAGGATAGATAACTTCTTGACAAGCTTGGGCTTTACCAAAAGTAAAGCTGACTCTAACCTTTACCTTAAGGTTATGGATGATGAACCTGTCATATTATTACTATATGTGGATGACTTATTCATGATAGGAAATGAGAAACAGATTGCAAATTGCAAGAAGAATATTTCTGGAGAATTCGAGATGAAAGATATTGGATTGATGCACTATTTTCTTGGCCTAGAAGTGTGGTAGAGCCCAGAAGGAATCTTTATGAACCAATGAAAGTATGCAATGGAAATATTAAAAATATTTGATATGTTGGATTGTAAAGCCATGGCCACACCCATTGATACCAACATGAAGCTATTATTTGATGAATCATCATAGTTAGTAGACATGACTCAATACAAACAAATGATTGGGTTGTTGACGTATCTGGAGAATACCAGGCCAAATATATGCTTTCTTGTTAATGCCTTGAGTTAGTATCTAGTTAAAACTAGACGTGTTCACCTGATAGCTACAAAGGATGTTATGAAGTACCTGAAAGGTACGATAGACTTTGGGATATACTATGATAGAGATCATGACTGCAGATTGTATGGATATAGAGATTCAAATTGGGAAATAAGTGCCCCAGACATGAAGAGAACCTCTAGTGGATGTTCTTGTCTAGCACCCGCCATGATCTCATAGTTTAGGAAGAAATAGTCTAGTGTTTCTCTTAGCACGGTTGAAGTAGAGTACATAAGAGTTTGCTATGCTAGTTGTGAAGCCGTATGGATTCGAAAGCCGATGTTAGGTTTATTTGACCTGGAATTGGATACCACAGTGATTCTATGTGACAACTAGAGTTGTATAAAGATGACAGAGAATCCAGTGTTCCATGAGAAATCAAAGAACATAGAAATCCAATATTTTTACATAAGGGATATGGTATAGAAGGGAGCTATAAAACTCCAGTATGTGTAATATCCCAGATGCATATATTCCACTGTTCTCTATATGAGGGCTTTCTTAAGCCTCCCGATTTACAATAATACTGAAAATAAACTTGCATGCAAAGTGCCAAACAAATGGCCCTATTTTATAGCTAACTAGGGCAGAGAGTTTTATGGTGACAGATCAACACTTACCATTGATATTGCGGATGATAATGCTCCATAGATAATGCACATGCATCAAGAACTTATCTGGTGAAGAACTGGTGCTCCTTGCCTCTGGTGTTACCCCAACAACATGACCCCTCAATCAACTAAAGATGACATTTTCAAGGAAGGAATGGTCTGATGCAGATGAGAATTTGTAGCAAGGGTAGTATTCCCGTGCTGGAGAGATTGCTTGAAGCATGCATAATTTTTTAGCTCTCCAGGTAAGCTAGCGAATTGATTTGCTGATTAGCTACTCATGCGCCCCAGCTACCCAAAATGGATAAGAACTGATCTAGGTGAGCGAACTAGAAGTTGATAATCACCAGGTACTGAAGGATGATACTGATGATGAGAATGGTGCCAGTATTCCAAAGATAAACAAAAATATGAGGACCCAACAAATGATTTTGGGTTTTGCAGGTAAAAAACCCCTACGGTTGCACACTTGTACCTAAAAACAATATTTTGATGGGTATCGAATAACTGTATCTGGATGAATAAGATGAAGAGATGATGGTGTACCTGAATGGTCTACCCTGAAGGAGACTAGGGCAGATATTTCACTACCGAAATCTCGTTAGCTGAAAACGTCATCTTCAACCCCAACTGTCGTGGCCACACACTGTGCTGCTACTCAAAAAGCTCCAAATCAATAATAATCATAAATGTCCTCTCCATTCACTTTATCTTTCTTTTATAACTTTCAATTGCGAATAACCTAACTTTTGACCTAATTAGGTCACTTTAACTTCTAATTTGTAGTTGACTTGCATGCATGTGCATGGAGACTCAATCAGGTGCATGCGTCATTAAATAATGCTCAAATGTCATGCATGTAGGTGGCCTTTGGCTCTGGTGGCTCTCTTCTACCCAATGATGATATAATATTGATGCCCTAGATCTTATGTATATGGCATCAATCTTCAGTTGATTTGCTGACTGTCGGTACCCACTCAAACCTACAGGAATCACATAGGTTAGCAGGTCGGTCCTCAATGCCTAAGCAAAAGAGGACATTATAGTCCTCCTCACTCAATTTTTTTTTCCTCAAGCAACTGTAAGGCTGGGTGTTGTAATACCTGTTCTGCCTCCCAACTGGCCTCCTCTATAGGCAGATCTTTCCATTGAAACAAGTAGTCTCTGATCATTTTGTTCCTTAGTTTCTACTCTCATACCTCTAGGATGTGCTCCGGAATTAGAATCAATTTTCCCTCATCATCAAGGGGGGGAAGCTCGGAAGACAGCCTTCTTGAGGTTGGAGACATGAAATATGTTGTGAATCTTGCTCTCTAGGGTTAGTTCTAGCTCATATGCTACCTCTCCAACCTTCCGGATTATCTTGTATGGACCATGGAAGCGAGGTTTGAGTTTTTCCGCTCATTTATATTTAAGAGATGACTGTCGGTAAGGTTGGAGGCGTAAATAAATAAAGTTTCCTACCTCAAAACTGCGGTCAACCTTGTGTCTATTTGCATATATATTCTGTTGATTCTGAGCATCCTGTATGTTCTCCCTGAGTATCTTGAGGATACCTTGACCCTCCTGAATCCAGTCTTTGGCCTTGGGGGCCCTGCTATCGCCAAATATCTGGTCTGCAAAAGTGGAAGCATCATACCCATACAGAGCTTGGAAATGGGTCATCCCAATGATCATATGGTGGGTAGTGTTGTAACAATGTTCACCCAAGTGTAGACATTTGATCCATGTCCTCTACTGACCTGTTTATCTAGTATCCCTCAATCCATTTTTTGACAATCTCTGTCTTCCCATCACTCCGTGGATGATAACTTGTGCTCATCGCTAACTCGGTCCCCACTAACCAAAAAATCTCTTGCCAAAAGGATCCTGTGAATTTGTTGTCCCTGTCATTGACAATGGTCTTGGGTAACCCGTGGAGTCTAAATACCTCTCTAAAAAATAGTTATGCTACTTGTGTTGTTGAATAATGTGAAGAAATGGAAAATAAATGAGTGAACTTTGTCAACCTGTCCACCACTATGTACAAGCAGTCTCAGCCTTGAACCTTAGGCAACCCAGTAATGAAATCCATGGAGATTCTCTCTCACTTCTGCTTGGGAATAGGTAAGGGTTGTAGTAAACCAACCAGGTGGGTGTGCTCCATTTTTCTCTATTGGCACAAGCTGCATTCTCTCACATGTTGTATCACATCATTCTTAAGGCCCTTCCATGAGAACCTTTCTCAAATATGTCTATAGGTATTGAGAAACCCCTGATTCCCTACCAATGGTGAATCGTGCGATGCCTGTAAAATTTCCTTCTTGAGGGGAGACTCTAGAACCAAGAAGATTTTGTTGTTGTAAGATATGATGTCATCAATCACCCAATACCTATCATCCTGAATCTGTCCATCAAATAGCTTACAAGCAAACTTATCTTTGGAGTACTCAACCAAAAGATGAGATCTCCAATCTGATGAGATACTCATAAGGGATAAAGTAGCTAGTCGTATGGAAAGTGCATCGACCACTACATTGTTCTTTCCCTTGATGTACTCAATCTCGAAGTCATAGGCCTAAATTTTTCTTACCCATTTCTGTTGTCTCTCATTTAGCTCTTTCTGTTCTAGGAAGTATTTCAAGCTGTTGTGATCTGTCTTAACCTTGAATCTGGCACCTTCTAAGTACTGCCTAAACTTGGTTTGTGCATGGAGAATGGCTAACATCTATTTGTCATATATAGAATAGTGGCGCTCATAGTATTTGATTTTCTTGCTCTCAAATGCAATGGGGTGGTTGTTCTGCATCAAAACTTCCCCAATACCCTCACCTAAAGCATCACATTATAACACAAAGGGTTAAGAAAATTATGGTAAAGCTAATACTAGGCATGAACTCATTTCCTTTTTCATTTTCTCGAATGTCTATTATGCTGTCTCCGACCAACTGAATGCCCCCTTCTTGGTAATATCTATGAGGGGTGTGGTCATCTGTGAGAATCCACTAACATACCTCCTAAAGTAGGTGCAAAGGCCCAAAAATCCCTTCAATTCTGTCACATTTTTAGGTATAGGCCAATCCAATATTGCCCGAATATTCTCTAAGTGCATCTGGACCCATTTGGCCCCTATCACATTCCCTTAGTATAACATCTCATGCATCCCAAACTCACACTTGGACATTTTGGCATATAGTGATTGCTCCTATAAAATGCCAAGTACTTCATCTAGATGTCTCAGATGCTCTTCCCAAGTTCTAATGTATATCAATATGTCATCGAAGAATACTAGAATATACTTATGTAATTGAGTCCCGAAGATATGGTTCATGCATGATTGGAAAGTAGCTAGTGTATTAGTGAGCCTGAATGGCATCACCAGAAAATCATAATGTTCATAGTGGTAACAAAAAGTGGTCTTTTGAACATCCTGTTCTCTGACCCGAATCTGATGGTACCCTGAGCGGAGATCAATCTTGGAAAATTACTTTGACCCCTGTAGTTCATCCATCAACTCATCAATCCTAGGGATGGGATACCTATTGTTTATGGTCTTCTTGTTAAGTGCCATGTAATCAATGCACATGCGTAAGGTTCCATCTTTTTTCTTTACTAGAACTTCTGAAGATGCAAAGGGACAAGAGCTAGGTTTGATGTACCCTAGTTTGAGTAGTTCCTTGATTGTACTCTTTATCTCATATTTATACCTCTTGGGATGCCTATAAGGAGTGGTGATAACTTCTTGAGTCCCCTCCTCTAACTCAATAATGTTCTCAAATCCCCTATCTGGAAGTTGACCTGCTGGAAGGTCTTCAAATACTACCTTGTGCTTCTGTAGTAATGCCTCTATATCTGCTAGATTTTGTGTGGCCTCATCTGGTGGTTTCCTAAAGGTAACCAAACACTCTGCAATCCACTCAATATCTCCATATCGAAGTACTTCCTCCATCTCCAGGGTCTGGTAGTTTGTGGAATACTTCCCTATGGAATATAGCCACTGAAATCCTAGTACTATATTCATGTCAGGTACATCTACCACATAGAATGTCTCTATCATTGTATAATTCCCAAGTGTTACTTTTAATTTAGGAATCCTTTGACTAAAGTCCATGGTGTGACCTGCTGCAGCTACTAAAAACCCATCAAAACTCTCAGTCTGAATGTCTCTCTTTTCAACCCATGCATCATCAATAAATTTGTGGGATGCCCCACCATCTATCATCACTCCTGCTCTATGGCCCTGTACGGTACCTCTGATCTGGACAGTGTAGAATATAGGATCCCATGTCATGGTAGCAATGGTACCTCCTAAGGCCTGTCCCTCAGTAACTGTCTTTGGTGTCTCGCCCTGCTCTTGATCCTGATAATCCTCATCTTCCCCATTGTCAGAATAGTCCTCTATGTAGCAATCCTTTTCTTTTCTTGAACATCTGTGACCTTGTACCCATGGTTCCTGGAAAGTGAAACATAACATTTTTCTTCTGAGGTCCTGTTGGGTATCATTGTCTATCCATTCTTTCTTGGGCCATTCTTTATGGAAGGGTTTCCTCTCTTTAACTTTAATGGAGAAATTGGTTCTGGGAGGGAACCTATTTTTGGGAACTGCTTCTTGCAAGTCTCTAGTGCAACTGATGGCATTTGCTAGGGTGGTGGGCCTATAAGACTTGACCCATCCTCCCAAGGGTTCAATGAGAGCCTCAGTGAGAAACATAATCAAGCTGCTCTCTGATATATCTGACACCATGACTGTTGTCCTCTGAAACTATGGAATAAATGTATCTACACTACCTGTCTGCTTGAGCTGTGCCATCTCTCTAAAGTGTAGCTTAGGGTCCTTCTGATCAAACCACTTAATGAACCTTTGTGTAAAATCTAGGTACGACGTGATGGTATTGTGACCCAGTGTCACTAATCCGTGGTACCACCACTCATGTGCTTCTCCATCCAAATGAAAGGTAGCCGATTTAATGGTATCCGTATCAATCATGGGGTTAAGCTGGAAGTATATATCCAACTTCTGCACCCAATTCTGGGTTGGGCCACACTGGGTGCCCTCAAAGATAGGGATAGTTAGTTTCCCTATAGTGCGTTGTAACTCATAGTTCTGGGTGAATGGACTATTGTAAGCTTTGGGTTTGTTCTTACTTTTAAATTGGAAGAAGTCAATGAAGGTCATGGCTAAATGGAAGTCCTCTCCTAAAGCTCTATATTCTCTCAAATAGGCACTCATGGATGCTTCTGGTTCTGCTTGTGCTAGAGGCATTGTAGCTAGACTATTTAAGAATTGAGGTATGGTGGGTCGGAAATGCTTGTATATATGGGGATGGATCTGTATGTTGGTATGTAAGTGCTCCCTACTACTGCTGGTGGATACCCTGTCACTGTTGGGAAATAAGCGATTGTGTGGGGTGGGCCCATTTTTCTCAATCATTTTCCTGAAGGTGTTCATCATTTATTTTTTCCTAGTAGTGAGTTCTTTTATGGATGACATGAGACTATTGAAAGTTGTTTTATCATCCTCGAACATTGTTTCTTTTCCTTTTGTGCTTTGATATTCTCTATCCCCCAACTCTATGTCCTCTAAATCCTCTTCTCCCTTATTACCGTCTCTACCCCTCTATCTCCGATAAGTAATGTTATATGGGTTTTCTGAATTCATTTATAATTTTTGCATGCCCACAGCTGAAAAGGAAAATAGCTCTGATACCACTGTAATATCCTAGATGCAGATATTCCACTATTTTCTATACTAGGGCTTTCTTAAGCCTCCCGATTTATGATAATACTGAAAATAGACTTGCATGCAAAGTGCCGAACAAATGGCTCTATTTTATAGCTAACTAGGGCAGAGAGTTTTATGGTGATGGATCAACACTTACTGTAAGTTTTAAACCCATGCAGAGAAGCAAAGCATACAGATTCTTTTAAGAAAAATAGAGATCACAACACATGATTCACACATAAACACAGATATTTACCCTGGAATCCCTTAACCGGGAAAAACCAAAAAACCTTGGAGCCACACCTCCTATATTCTCTTCATTACATTATGAATCATCACAATAAAAAATATAGGTATTCTGCAACATCCAAATACCATAATATGTTAAATTAGATTAGAAAAAGACTCCAATCCATGAACTAGGATTAAGCTACATATTTTCAGACAAATTCTAAAAATAGCCACAAATAACTATACTGAAGGTGCTTTTGGGATCGTCAAGCTGCAACGCTGACGTGCGCACCTCCCCTCCATATGCACATGCAAATAATATATCATATACCCAACACTTACCAATGATAATGCAGCTGATAATGCTCCATAGATAATATGCATGCATCAAGAACTGATCTGGTGAAGAACTGGTGCTCCTTGCCTCCAGTGTTACGTTAATAGCTTGATCCCTCAATCAGCTAAAGATGATGTTTTCAGGGAAGGAATGGTCTGATGCAGATGAGAATTTGCAGGAATGGTAGTCTTCCCGTGATAGAGATATTTCCTTAAGCATGCATAATTTCTGAGCTCTCTAGGTAGGATAGCTCATTTATTTGCTGATTAGCTGCTCACGCCCCCCGGCTACCCAAAACTGATAAGAACTGCTCCAGTGAGCGAACTAGAAGCTGATAATCACATGGTACTGAGGATGATACTAATGATGAGAATGGTGCTAGTATTCCAAATATAAATGGAGATATGAGGACCCAGCGAATGCTTTGGGGTTTTCTAGCTAAAAACACCCTACAGTTTCACACGTGTCCCTACAAACAATCTTCTGATGGGTACCGAATAACTGTATCTAGATGAATAATATGAAGAGTGGATGGTGGACTTGGATGGTCTACCTTGAAGGAGAGTAGGGCATATATTTCACTACCGAAACCTCGTTAGCTGAAGATGCCGTCTTCAACCCCAACTGTCGTGGCCGCACGCTGTGATACTACTCAAAAAGTTCCAAATCAATAATAATCATAAGCGTCCTCTCCATTCACTTTATCTTTCTTTTATAACATTCAATTGCGAATAACCTAAATTTTGACCTAATTAGGTCACTTTAACTTCTAATTTGTAGTTGACTTGCATGCATATGCATGGAGACTCAATCAGGTGCATGCATCATTAAATAATGCTTAGATGTCATGCATGCAATTTTCCTTGGGCTCTAGTGGCCCTATTCTACCAAATGATAATATAATATTGATGCCCTAGATATTCTGTATATCACATCAGTCTTCAGTTGATTCCCTGACTGTTAGTACCTGCCTGAACCTACATGAATCACATAGGTCAGCGGGTCTATCCTCAATGCCTAAGCAAAAGAGGACATTACAGTATGTGAGTATCGATGAGCAAGTTGTTGATGTGTTGAGCAAGCCTCTATCTCGAGTAAATTTTGAATACTTCTATGCCAAGCTTGGTGTAATCCGAAAGGACCTCCCTAGAAAGGGGGAGTGATGAGGAGATTGTCATTGATGATGGGATGGCAGTGATGCTCCAGTACATGAAAGTCCAAGTGTGCCCATAGATGATGATGAGTTTTTACATTCACTTGTGGACGACACTATCCTCTTTTGAGTATGGTATTGTGGAAAATAAGACTCTCTTAATGACAGTGGTCCTATCCCTTACCGACTGAGGATGGTCCCGTAGACAATACTCTTGCATGGAAAGTGTTCCTACATTCACTTGTAGAAGCCATAGAAAATAACACTTGCTTGGGAGTGGTCCTATATCTAATAGGATTAGGATGGTTTACGACGAATCTTGCATTCAGTTGTGGACAATAGGTTCTGCATTCAGTTGCAGACGATACTCTCACATGGAGAGTGATCCTACATTCACTTGTACATGACATAGAGAACAACACTCTCTTGGGAGTGGTCCTAGCTCTAACATGATTAGGATGGTCTACGATGAGTCTTGCATTCAGTTGTGGATGATAGGTCCTGCATTCATTTCCGGATGAGATCTACATTCATTTGTATATGATGTGCCTCTGCATTCATTTACGGATGAGATCTACATTCATTTGTAGAGGATATGGTCCTGCATTCATTTGCGAACGATCCAGTTGGTCGATGATATGGACCCTCCTTGTTAAGGTGGAGTAGGTTGATGAGGATTGCATTATCCTTGGACCTATGTCCTAAAGTGATTGGGATTGATCATCCCACAAAGAGATCATGTGTACTACAAGTAGTGTTGCGGAAAAGGATCAAGAGATCGAAGTGATGCTGCAAAGGATCAAGAGATCGAAGTGTTGTTGCAAAGGATCGAGAGATCGAAGTGTTTGTGAAAAGGATCAAGCAATCGAGTGCTACAAGAAGATGAATATCAAAGTGTTACTGTAAAGGATCAAGTGATTGAGTGTTGCAAGAAGATGAAGATCAAAGTGTTGCTGCAAAGGATCAAGTGATTGAGTGCTGCAAAAGATGAAGACTCTGTGTTGTGGAAGATGATGTTCCAGTACTGAATATATTGAAGATATTCTAGTAATTGTTCCAGTTGCTGATGATTATTGATGTATATATGTATTACCTTGATATTGCTAAATATGTTGTCTCTCCTTTCTCCTATAGTTGATGATGTTGTTGTCAATACAATACCCTTATCGTTAAGGGGGAGTGTTGAAATATTGTAACTTCGAAGAATATTCTAAATGTATTTTACTGATGTAACCCAAGGGATATGTCTTATTCCTCCGTCAGGATGTTACTATTGTATTTCGTCATCATAGAGTCATGAGGTATAACCCCCATTGTAAGTTGGGTCAATAGTACCATATTAAATAAAATATAATATTGTTTTGAGTCTTCCTATGTGAAGCTGACCCAGTCAGTTTAGTGGGGATGAATTGTTAGGGTAAAAGTCAAGTGATAGAAAGAGTATAAATAGAGAAGTTGTGTTCCTCATTTGAACAAACACACTCACTTGTGTATAGCACATACCGAAGAGAGAGAGAGAGAGAGAGAGAGAGAGAGAGAGAGAGAGAGAGAGAGACATACCAACAAGGAGGAGGAACACCTATTTTCAGGTTTTATCTTATACATCTATATAGAGGAATTTTTGCTGGGTTTTATTCCCCTTAAGGGTTTCCTAAGATAAATATGTTTCTATATTGTGATTGTGTTTCTTTCAGTGAGTCTGCATATGCTATTGTTGTGAATTTGGATTAAACACTAATGATATCTAGCTAAGCATATGAAATCTTAACACAAAGTTCCATCTTTTGTTTGTTTCTTAAGTTTATAACTTAATGTACTTTAGATGCACAGTGTCAACACATGTTACTTTTGATTTGTATGTGTCATTTTTAGTAGGTTGTTTTATTTCACCATCGATTTTCAAAGTACACTATCAACAAAAAACATGGGTAAATGAGTCTATTGCTATCTTTTAATTGGAATTTAAACTCCTTAATAGAAACATAACTTTTAGCTGAAAATTAAAATGTCACAATTTGAGTTACACCATTGACTCAACATGTTAACCTTGCAAAAAATTGTATGATGCATTACATGTGGCCTAACATTAACCTTTGCAAAGGATTCCAGGTTCCACTTTTTGTTTGTTTCCTAAGTTTATCATTTAATGTACTTCACATGCATAATGTTGGCACATGATACTTTTGACGGGTTTGTGTCTATCAAAAAACATGGGTAAACGAGTCTATTGTTATCTTTTAACTAAAAATTAAATTCATAAATAAAATACATATCTTTTAATTGAACATTAAATTCTTTAGTAAAAAAAAATTTATTGAATGTTTTATTTTTTCACTAAAACATTGTGTGAAGGACAAGATAAAAGTTCTGAACGTCTAAATTTGTGTAAAACAAAAAATAGTTAGAAGGATAGGATGAAATGAAATTCCAACAATGTCTCCATTTTATTATGGCCACTATACAATACATTCCTTTCATGGTGTTTTTGCAGGGAAGAGGCACATTTTACAACCCAGTAATAATAAAATGTTATAAAAAATAACATGTCGGCTCAATTTAGATTTAAAATATTTTTTAGAACCACATATATAATACTACAAATTAAACCTTAAAAATAACTGTTCACATTTCTTCAACATTTCTACTCTAAAAAACGGGTTTGCAATTAGAGAGATTTGATCACTTTCAACGCTTGGTAGATCCTTTTTAAGATGGATCTGTGTTGGTTTGGTTTAACTTTTAGTTAATGTGCTTGCTAACCTTGACTTAATTCCCAAAAATTGCAATCTTTTAGCCAGAACTATCCATCCAACCATGTGATCTAGCCACCTTTTGAATATTAGCAGAGCTATTAAAAGGAAAATGTGGTGTGCTTGGGATTGTAGTCGTCAGCAAACCAATGGAACTAGAAGACGTGTTCAAGTTTAATATTAGAGTTTGAAACCCTTTGCGTATATTTTCTAAGCAATCATTCTCTTACCCTTACAACATCGGTGAGGAGGCATTCAAGAGGAAACTTCTCTTACGCTAAGAGCATGGGTGAGGATCCATTCAAGAGCCATCTTCTCCCACTCTCATATTGTCACCAATTTCATCGTCACAAATTCACAAATTATTGAGCCACAGATTTTGTTATCGGTGATCATTTGGTAAAATATATGGGTCGTCATCCGGTGCAATCGTTCACAGTCAAATGCCAAGTCGCAGCGCACTATTGTGGAAACAAATGCTGCCCAAGATATTGATTTGAAAAGCCAGTTAGAGTAGGCCATCAATGCCGCGACATTGATTTGAAAAGTTAGTTAGAATATCAAAAATAATTTTACATAGGTAAGAGGTAGTTAAAAAGATTACAATTAAATATGGAGAACAAGTAATAGATACCTTTTTCATTGCCTTTAACTTGATAATGACACTTACTTAATTTGTGACTTATTGATGTTTATCAACCACAAGTGAAGTAGTTATACCAATTCAAATCCAACCATACATATCTATTTCTTTAACTCATAAGACGTAAACATAATATTTATCATCCCACAATAACTTAGATAGAAACACAATAAAATATATCAAAACAGATAGTGGACACGACAACACAAAACCTAGCACTACAATCTTCTTGATATCTAAATCTTTGACAAAATTTCACGTGCATGGGAAACCCTAGCACTACAATCTTTTTGATATCTAAATCTTTGACAAAATTTCATGTGCATGGGAACTTGGGGAATGAAGAAAGCGGCATTGGGAAAGATGCACATCATGAAAAAGGCATTGCCTTTGTAAAGTGAATAAAAATTTGGAACAGGTGATATATTTTCCAACGGTATGTAAAAGAAGAACAAAATGTAGGATTGCTGGTAATGCTCCGTAAATAACCTTCCCTTCTGGTTTTTATGACGAGGTTGCAACAAAAAAGATTGGAGGAGAGGGTATCTTTCTTCTGATCAGTCAATCCCACTTGTTCTACATCAAAATGGGATGTGGGCACATCACCAACACTAGAGCGAATCACTTGCTCTTTGGGCATTACCACAATTTGCAAAAGTGATTGACATTCCCACTGTCCATGTTTATGGTGACTCCTCTGTATTCATAAACTGGGAAAATGACAAGGAAACTCTCTCTGCTCTCGATCGGCAATGTTGGTGAGACAACATTATGGATTTGAAGGCCTTATTTCTCTCTCTATAATTTCATTATGTCTTTAAGCAACACAGTAAGAGGGCATACAGTTTATCCAAGGAGGCACTCCCCATGGATTTGGGCCTTGTTTCCTTCATTGAATATTATGAAGAAGAAGTTATTGGGGAAGGTAAGATACAACTCTTTTAGAGCCGAGCCGATTATTGTTTACATACTCAATAACCCTTTGGTTATTGATTCTTTTGAGTATGGGATGGTTGAGTCTTTAGAGAATCATCTTGGGTCATTGAGGATGACACTTATCTCCAATGAGGGAAAGACATTTATTCACTTCCCCCGAGAACCTCCTTGGATAAATTGATGGTGTTCTTTATGTATCCTCTTCAGACATGCTTGGATGGTCTTACTTTAGAAAGTTGGTGATGTTTCAATGATTTCTGGTTGGTCCCTTTAGCTCCTGCAATGTATTTGTCTCATGGATTTGTCTTATGGATTTGATCAGAAATGATACCTTGATATCAGAGTTTTGTAACAGTTACCTTTGATTCTATTTTTGAATATCAAGGAACAACTATTTTTCTTCTGGGAAAAAAAAAGCCAATAAGAATCGTTTATCCTTTTTTCTTAATGCAAGTGGCCATATGATGCCTATCACATACACTTTTACAGACTTGCATGGTTTAAACCAGGATGGAATCCCCAATAGCTTATTTAATATTTTCACTTTTGAATACATATATTGACATTTATGGAAAGTCTACATGAAGTTATACATAGGCATGGAATAGACTTAAACCAACTCAGTTTGATTGGCTTAACCCCTATTAAGATAGAAGATATGTTCCATTCTAAGATTCTATGACTTTGTCTCTATGGTCACTCTACATGTTAGGAGGAGGGTGTGTTTTTATGAGTTCAAGATAAAATTGGGTGCATTTTATTGATATAACTAATAATTGCCTTACAAGTTGCAATAAAACGTCGAAAGAGTAAAAAATAGGAAAAAATAGACGTGAGGAAGTGGAAAAGAGGGTAATATATTTTTTGTGAATCATTATCAGTATAAGAAGGGATTAAACCCCATGATAATATTCCACCCAACGCCACACAACATGATGACTATGTATGCTTAGCACTAAGGCCACTTTGTCTGTTGTATCATGGACTCTCAATTATGTATGCATAGTGTTAATTTGGGATCGTTTAAAAATATGGGTACTTTGGTTGATGGTCCACCCAATTTTGAGCTTTGCTATTACTTGTGGACACTCAAATGCTCTATCATCCAGTGGTATTTCTCAAAGAGGTTATGTACTCCACAACATTCAATTCCATGTGGCCCTAGAATTGTTGGGAGTTTCTGAGCTATATTTCCATTTTAACAAGTACACCCATTCCCCTTTAAATGAAGGTGCCAAGAAAGTTGTCATCTATTCAAATATTCCAAATAAAAAGGAAGATAACTTGATGAACATAACCTTTTATCTAATAAGCGACATCTATTTAGAAATCCTCCCCACAAAAAAAGGAAGTACTAGCATAACTTTATTGTTGATAACCCAAATGATGAGCAAGGAAGGCTGACATCTATTCAAAGATTCCAATAAAAAAGGACTTGAGTGCTCAATGTTGTAAAGAGACTTGGATGCAACCGAGCCCCAAGCCCCTTCACTCTTAGACAAATCTGCAAAAAATACACAATATTCCAAAAGAACAAGGTTAATCCAGTCATTTCATTAATAAAAAAGAAGGAGAGCATAAGTATAACCAAAAACAGTGCGGCTACTCCTACAAAATTCTGATCATAAAATTAACATAAGTAACTTGACAGCAACAAATATTTATTTAAATTTAACTGGATCTAAACACATCATTCTATTGCAGCTGCAACAATTTCCCAAAATTCCAAAAAATTTCGGGACCCTCCTTTTGCTTAAATTAGCTTGACTTGCTTCTTTGATTTGGTCTAACGTTGTTTCAAAAGGATTTTCTAATGCTTGGATTGATCTACCACTTGTTTCGATTCTTCCTCTAATGTCTGAAACAATCCACTGTTTGTCCAACTTCTATCGTTGCCTTTGAATGCATTTTCAACATGACTGAATCGGAAGGTATTTGCTTTTCCTCCCGCCGTTGTGGATGGATAATCAATCTTGACTTCGACTTTCTTTCCGATTTGTTTGTTTTTTCACATCGGTTGCCTTTTGATTTTACATTGGAACTATTATGATTATTTCCTCCGCCGTTGCAGATGACAAATTGCAATCTCTCCCGATCAATGTTTGGTTTTGCTCCCGCTTCGTTTTTTGTCGTGGGTTTTCGCCATTACGGCTGCGGAAAGATTTATAGTTTCCGGACGTTTAAGTCGTTTGAAGCCTGTCGTTGCGAAGGCCCGCGCCCTGTTTGTAACCTCGACGTTGCGGGCAGTTTTATCTTCTGCTCTTCTGTCGTTGCGGCTGCCAAAGGACTAACCTTTCTGAGCCGTTAGTGTGATCACTTCCGATTCAAGCCTCGACGTAGCAGACGGTGATGTCCTTTGCGTTTCCACCATTGCGGATGAAAGAAGTGCTAGCCTTTCCGATGCTTAGCCATTTGCCTTCCGATTCATACTTTACCCATTGTGGATGGATTTATCTTTTGCGGCTCTGCCGTTGTAGCTCTCATTTAACTATTGTCCCGATGAATTAGTCTCCTGAGGTTCCGATATGTATGTCTACGCGGAGGGCTTAGTGGTTTGGTCATCCGCCGTTGCGGAAAGTATGACACTTCCGACCTCCGATCCAAAGTTGTCCGCCGTCCGATCTTTTCACTCACCCCCGTTGTGGTTGACTATATATATGGGGCAGACTTGTCTTTATTCTATTTGATTTTTTACTGTTGTCGTTCCGTCTGCTGTTATCACGTGCTGTCGCGCTCGCCCGGTCCCCCGTTTTTGGCACATGCAGTCCAGGTGTCTCCACCATGAAGCTTGACAGGCCTCTCCACGTCGGTTACGCATGCATCATTGCTAGGTAGGCTCATATCTGCCTTTCCGCGTTCCATTTGAAGTGTTTTGTTGATATTTCTACGGGTAGGGTCATTCTATGGTTGTTTTCCCTTGGCCCGTTAGTTTTACACCTATATATTGTGGATGTTATAGCATATCTTTCCATGGGGGGGATCATATTATGACTGTTAGTGCGGGCGTTTTGAACCTGAGTAGTTTTCCCTCACCGTCGTTTGTTATGCGACCCTGCATTTAGTGGATGAGGGGGTTTGGTGCAGACGGCCGTTACGCTGTCTGCACAAATCCTCCCTATGTGGTGATGATTGGGTAGAATTAGGTTTCCACGACCTCTCCCTGTGGGGCTTGGGCTGTTTATCCCATTTTGTGCTACCCGCATCCTTTAAACCCCAATAGCATTTCGTTGCGCTATTCCGCGCACAGTCGATTTTGGACCTAGGCCGAAGGAAGGGAGTATATCCCTACATGTAGTTTGTTGGCCATAAATTGTGTGGATATTGCTTATTAATGCCCCAGTTTGAGTATTTTTCCCCCTTGTCCTTCCCGCGCAGCGCGATGACTATGGCACCCACATAGAATCGAAATTTGTTGCATATTAATGTAGATTTATTTCCATCTCGAATGTTGTTGATAGAATTGTTTGATATCATACAACAATGGTAGTTTTGCACATATTTATTTCAGTTAGCTGATTTCATCATGTTAAACATAGAAGAAATGACACACTGCACATTATGGTCTCCAAGTTTGTCACTCAGCCGGAAACGGCTTAATGTTACAATTTTATGGCAGGAAGAGTTCACAATGTAAAAGAGGCAAAAGAAGAAGGCCCCTGTGGTCAAAGAAGAGCCTGAAGTGGAAGTCATTACTAAGATAGAATACATATATGAAGACACCAAATGTATATGTAGTGTGGAGCCCGAGTACCAATGGGGAGATATTTACAGGCTAATTACACGCCGAGAGGTGCCGGATATGGGCCTGGAAGAAGAGAGAATATATGACAATATTGAAATATATTCACTCATGAAGATTGCCACCAGACCAGAGCTGTTCCCATGCTCTGAAGTAATCGGTTGGATTCTTCCCCGGGCAGATGTGACCACAATGATCCTAGAAAATGTAGACAAACAGGGCTATGCTGCTTATAGCCCCGGATATGTAGCCCTGGCATACCATCTACCAGAAGCCCAGGTATTTGTGTCTGATGACTGGTTGAACAACATCAGAATGGACCTTGTAGAAACCCTTAAGAGAATGCTGCTATCAGGAAATCATTTCAGAACTAGGGCTACCGGAGAATACAATACAGCAAGCTTAAGGGCCCCATACAGGTTCATAGCTTTAATGCTTAACCGACTGTTTGGAAGAGCTCATGGCAGGTTCTTCAAAATGGAATGGATACCCATCATTTTTTATGTTGCAACCCAGGGGACAATTTTCAACTGGGCCAACCTTGCATCAAACAGTCTCTCTGCCTACTTGGCCTCAGCCTTGGGTGGAGAATCCCAAAAAAGGTCTGAATTCTATATGAGCTCCATACTGATCGATTGTATATTGTGCAATCATCCTTTCCCCGGCCTCAGGTGCATCTGGGATAGGGAAAGAATTCCTGTCTATGATGCCTATAAACCACTGTGGGCACACCAATATCACAGCCATTATCGAGAAGTATGTGAACACTTTATTATACCATTAGACACACTCATTTTTCTGAAGGAGTGCGATTGCATGTCAGAGGAAGCGCTGCAAGTCATTGAAGAATATGCAGACTACTACTCGACTGAAGATGGCCTTTACTTCAGGATGTTTGGAGGTTCGAGAGAACCTTCCCTGCTGCCGAAATACACAACTGATTACATCATCCACAAGGAGGCAGTTAGGCAGGTCTTCTTGGATGGCATAGGGAGCTTCTTGTTTGAGCATAAGAAGGTTTCCTATCCTCCTTTGCCCTTCAAGTTAGGAAGCTACAGATTCACCAGGGTGACGAAAGTGGATGAATTTGTAGAAGAGCTCGAAAGGTTTCATTTTGGCGAGATTCCCTTCCACAGAAATGATTCCCGTGGCAAAGTAGCCGATCATTGCAAAGAAAACAATGTACATTTTGAGTACACCCACCACTGGGATAGGGAAGAATCCATCTTCCGCAGTGCTTTGAATATGACGGCCTTAAGGAGAAGGTTCAAGAAGAAGATAAGCACCAAAGGTGGGAATGGAGATGAACAAGAAAAAACTGAGGAAGAAGCCAAGAGAAGAAATGAGGAAGCCCAAAGGCTAGCACAAGAAGCTGTAGGATGCTTGCATACAGAAGAAGAAGAAAAAAGAAAAGCTGCACAAGAGGCAGCTAGGAAGGTAGAGGAAGATGCAAGGAAAGAAGAAGCAGAAAAGAAAAAGAAGCTCGATGAGGAGCTACAAAAGCAAGAAGCAGAAAGGCTCAAGCTGACACAGAGAGAGACAGAGCAGCCAACCTCTGACACAACTAGTGGTCAGACCCAGAACATTGACAAACCTGAAGTGCAGGACCCACAAGTACCTGCAGCCAGCACACCCATGGTCCCCACACTCAAGCTGGTACCCTTTGTACAGAAGGTGGGTGAAGAAATCCCTGATTTCAATACTGTCTTCTATGATAGGGAAACAAAGAGGATAGTGAAGAGAACAGAAAGGAAGATCGAAACAGGAGGTCTGCTAGGTAAAATGATAACGGATACACCCATTGTATTTGGGACAGACCGGGACCCAAGATTCACCCTGAGAGTTGGAGCTGCCCTGATCCATGCCTCATAAGATAATATGGACAAGGTAATGACTGACTCGGAGCAGTCGAAGAAGTCCTCTTCTCAGTTGAAAGATACATTGAGGAAAGAAAGAGAGGAAAGCAATAGACTGAAAAGGAAATATGAAGACATGAAAGAAGAGATGAAGTCTTCAAAGAATGAACTGCAACTCCTCCAAGATGAGGTACAAGCCAGGGAAACCACACAGGGATGCCTAGAGAAAGTGCTGAAAGAATATCAAGGGCTAAAGATGGAAAAGGAGCAGCTACTGAGAAAAGTAGAAGAGCTAGAAGAGCAAGAAAAGATCATCTTGGAGGCCAGTGAGATGCACACCCAAGAACAGGAAAAGAAACATCAAGAGTAGATTTCTTCTCTGACAACTGCTCTAGAGGAAGTAAGGGAGCAGTAGGCTAACCTCCAACCGTTCAAAGAGCACGTTCTGGCACAAAAGGCCAAGATGTTGCAGCTACAGACTGCTATTGAAGAGGAGAGATGTAAGGTGCTGTAGATAGATGGCCGATTAGAGGAAATCCTGGAGACTTCCTCTTACTTTGTGGATAGATCTCAGGACGTCCTTGAAGTCCTAATTGCAAGAATGGAACAACTGGAAAACAATGAAGAAACTCCAGCAGAACTGCCATCAAAGGATCAACAGGCCCTCAAGCGGGATTATGACTTGCTAGAATTTGCTATAAATACCGCTGAGGATTTCAAGAAGACTGTAAAGAAGACAAAGGGAGCATGCTCAGAATTTTTTTAAAGGATCCTTATCACCTACAACCGGTGCCAGACTGAGGCCGAGCAGAGGCTTGATGCTTTCCCAGACCATGACTCCTTTGTGGAGATGTTGCAGAAAAGATATTAGGAGGAGGAGGCAAGAGTACAACATATTAAGGCCCTGGATGATCAGATATTAAGAAGTGAAGTAGATCACTCCGCTATTAGTGTTCAGCTATTGGAGGATCAACTTCGTTTAAGTGCAGCCAGGATTGAAGCCATAAAGAATCAGGCAGCGAAGTTTAAGATAAACATCAAGGTTTTGGAACCTTGTTCCTTTGAAGGCATTGCCTCTGAAGCTTTGGCGTGGAAGAAGTTTCTAGACACCCAAGTGGGACCCTCCTCATGAAGGATTGGTCATTTTTGCAATTTGTAACGATTTTGTAAAAACATTTAAGAAAGGTGAAACGTTGGGAGACAAAGAGTTGGGAAGCCCAAAGGTTGCTTTGGGCATCCCAATAGTCTCACCCTTTGTAATAAATATAGAAGACTTAGAGGGAAAAGGGGCTTTTTCCCAGTTAGACATGAAAAGCAATATTGTAAGAAGAACTATTTCTCTTTGCAATAAAGAAATATTGTTTGCCTGTTGGAGAAAGATTGGTGGGACTTTCAAATGTTATGCTGTGGATGGTGGAAAGATGAACTATTTTGTTTTTTTAGCTTTTTGTCCACTAACCGTGAGATCGTTCTAACTCTTAGAACCTATGTTCTTGTTTAAATGATTTCTGGTTTATTTTGTGGAATTACCACCATGAGTAGTGTATGCTGTTCATAAAACAATTGGCTATCGGATTGTTGGAATATCTTTAATCGTTCATGCATTGTGGAAATAAATATCAACTAATTGTAATTTCATTTTATATTGCATGTACAATACACATTACTCACAAATAAGTTACAATCTGGCTCCCCGGGGATAGATAGATATATAGTTAGTTAGTTTATTTCATTCCTGCATATGTGATTTAGATGCTTGTGGGTACTAAGATGAGAGGTAAGAACCTGTGCATCACATTGTGATGGCCCCTTGCATCCTTATCACCTGCATTGTTAAGTAGGCACTTGCATCTCATACATTAAGTCAAAAATACAAAATACACGGTGGACCGGGCCGCAACTGGTAAAACCTTTTGTTTTTTGTTTCTTGACCTACGGTTGCCGGACCACAAACCGGACGGATTCCCTACACCAAACAGTCACGGGCTAGTTGGGAATGTTGACTGGGGAAAATCCCTTGCTGTTGTTCCCTGCGAATTTCCAGGCCTCAACAGTTTCTGGCGCTAGAAGGAGGGCCGCCAGTGCATGGCTGGCCGTGAAAACTTATTTTCCTAAGATTACCCCACCAGCAGATGTTTGAAGCTTTTAACCTGACCAAAGTAGACTTACCAGTTTGTTCTACCATCGAGGCAGGTAAACCTGGTTCCTCGTACATTGCTCTTTGCTCAGACTCTTGTTCCTATACCAGTGCTCATGGCTGGTGTGATTGTGAATCAGCCCAACCCATTGCCTGCATGGAGAGCTAGATCACCTCTGAACCTAACACCTCCTTTGCATAACCTGCCGTAATCTTTTGACAAGCTGCTGCCTAAGTTTGACCCTGAGGAAAGGATTGTTGTAGATGATCGCTTACAAAGTTTCTATTTAGCAATTGAAGTGCTAAGGGATGGGGAGTATGAAGATGTGGTCTGTAGATTATTCCCCTATACCCTTAAAGGAGCAGCAGCGTCCTGGTATTTCGGTTTGCCGGTAAACTCTATTTCTGATTGGGACACTTTCGAAAGAATGTTCAAAAGGAAGTACACAACCCAAAAGATGCATGCATCACTAATGAACAGTCTTGGTTTGTTAAAAAAAGAGAAGAACGAGAAGGTGCATCATTTCACTCAAAGATTTTCAACATACTTAAATAACTTTTCTGCAACTGACAGACCCTCAGACAAAGTCTTAATTGAATATTATACCTCAGCCTTAGGACCTGAGCTGGCCATGTTTGCCAAGATGAAAGCCAAACCGACGTTGGTAGAAACTTACGAAGAAGTAGAAAGGGTAGAGGCTAAAAAGGAAAGTATAGAAGACTATCCTGAGCAACTGAGAGAAAAGACTACTGAGAGAAGAACCCTATTGCTGTCCAAACCTAAAGAAGAGCAATCACATGATTTTGAGGGAATGCTGAAAATGATGCAGAAACTCTCCAACCGAATAATAGATCTGGAGAAAGAAAGGGAAGTTCGCAAAACTTACCAACCCTACTACCGAAAAATAGAGGATTGTAGCCAATTGAAAACCCCTCCACCAAAGTTAGCAGCAATGAACGTAACAAAGGTGGGGGGGGGACAATTTCTGCACTTTCCACCAACAACCTCATTCTGAAAATAAGTGTCCTCAATGGTTAAACTCAATGACATTGGTGATGAATAAGCTGCTGGACTCTAAATTGACTGAAGAAAGTGATGAAGAAGAAGAGAAAAACCAGACCATAGAGAAACAAGATAATGATTCCATGTTCTTATGGAATGGTGTCTCACTGTTCAACATAGAAGAGAATGCTCTCAAGTTTGAATCCATACCTACAGCAACAAAAGATACAGACCTAACAATTAAGGACAATGCAATAAGTTCGAAGATTAAAAATTGCAGGAGAATGTCAAGAGATAGGTAGAAATGAATATTGAAGACAAAACACTTGAAGTCACTACTGTCAACCAGGAAACCGAGCTAATCAGTGAGCATATCAAACCTCTAGAAGAACAGGTAGGTGTTAATGAGGGAAGCACTAAAGAGACTGAAGAGCTTGAAAAGGATATACCCACTCAAAACCAACCAGGAGAAGAAGACATAGAACCAGGTTGGGAAGAAAAAGATGACACCCCGCCTTTTCTTTTGACTCTAGAAATGCTGAATCATAATGTGCATAATTGCTTGGTAGATTCCAGATCAGCGGTGAATGTTATGCCATTGGAGGTTTGTAAAAATATTAATGGACAGCCAAAGTCCATAGCCTGGGAAGTAACGCAATTCAACAGCACAGGTGTCAAAGTAGTGGGAGAAATGAAAAATGTCCTCATTTGCTTTTCTACAAACAATAAGATATGTCAATTCATTGACATTACGGTGGCTGACATACCGAGTGGATATGGGCTTATTCTCAACCGAGATTGGTCTGCCAGATTAAAAGGCTATTTTGCTTCAGATTGGTCTCATTTATTGTTGCCTCTCAAGGGTACCCCAAATCAGATTAAAACTCTGAGAGAGCCTTACATGAAGTATACTGTCACTAAGCTAGGAGCAGAAAATGAATCTGCTGATTCTATCCTAGGGAATTATCTGATCGAGTTGAAACTAAGACCTCATACCTCAAGAAAGGCCAGTTCTAGAATTGACACTCAGCCTGATCTCCTTCAACTGCCTCAAGCTGAAAAGGATCATGGAAGACTAATAGACATGCTCTCAATTTCAAAAATCGTACACTTAGACCATGGATAGGTTTTGGCCTACACTACAACCTAGCCCTTTAACTTGTTGGACTGAAATTTTTGAAGGGCAGGCACACATATTTTCTTCTTCTTGCTTTTGTACATAAATAAATTGATTTGTTTTTCTTTAATGCTTTGATGCTATTTTCTTTGATTTACTGCTTTGATGTTGTTTTTATTTTAAGTTTAATGCTTGGTTGTTTTTCTTTTAGTTTTTTAATAAAGAGGCAAACTTTTGGTTGCAATGGAAACATCAGGATTCTTAGTTAACTGAAATATTGAGTAAAAGACTGTGCTTTTGAAATATAGAATGTCTTCTAGTAGCATTGTTCCTAACTTGCAGTGTATTCATTGAAGTCTTACTTAACCCCTGTAAATAACTCAGAAGTAAAAGAGGTCTGGAATACTATTTTGAGGCTCCATCCATTTCACATCTTAAATGTCCAAGGGGGTGACAGCAAAGGACCCACGGAAAGGAAGTAGGGTAAACGGTGTATCATATATAAATGATCCCATGCCATAATTTCAGAAAAGCTAAAAGCTATCAAGAGTCAAAACTCCTAAAGGAAAATACATAATGAAGCAAAGTATCAAAAACATAAATCTTAGATTGCCAAAAGTTCCTCTCTGTCTGTGAGATGAAAAGCCAATTATTCTCTCACACAAAAGGACACTATGGATAGAGGAGCCTGAATAAAATTCAGAAAGAAAGGCAGATGGAGGACTCAAAAGAACTAAAGTTCAAATAGCACAAAAGTGTAGTTGGCATGGGAATGAGGAACAAAAGGATAATGCTGTTTACTATCTGTTACAATCCTGTGGTATCAAAGCTAGAAACTACCTAAGGATGGGAAAAATAAACCTCACTTATCAGGCCTCAAAAGAGTTATTCAGACTGGCAAATATTTCTGGTGTTACCATTTCCCAAGAAATAGACTGCTTCTCAATGATTTAAATGCATGAGTTGGCCAGCTTAGGAATACAAGCATCTAGAAGATTTCAGCTTTTGTCCAGACAGTCTTAAACTGGGAAGGAGTTAATTCAGAAATCTGGGGTTCACGAGGTAGTCGCCAATTGTTGCAACTGCAACAATTTCCCGAAATTCCAAAACATTTCAGGACCCTCCTTTTGCTTAAATCAGCTTGACTTGCTTCTTTGATTTGGTCTAACGTTGTTTCAAAAGGATTTTCTAATGCTTGGATTGATCTACCACTTGTTTCGATTCTTCCTCTAATGTCTGAAACAATCCACTGTTTGTCCAACTTCTATCGCTGCCTTTGAATGCATTTTCAGGATGACTGAATCGGAAGGTATTTGCTTTTCCTCTTGCCGTTGCGGATGGATAATCAGTCTTGACTTCGACTTTCTTTCCGATTTGTTTGTTTTTTTGCATCGGCTGCCTTTTGATTTTACATCAAAACTATTATGATTATTTCCTCTACCGCTGCGGATGACAAATCGCAATCTCTTCCGATCACTATTTGGTTTTGCTCCCGCTTCATTTTTTTTTCTTTTGTCGATCGCGTAAGTCGTGGGTTTCCGCCGTTGTGGCTGTGGAAAGATTTATAGTTTCCGGACATTTAAGTCATTTGAAGCTCGCCATTGCAGAGGCCCGCGCCCTGTTTGTAACCCCGACGTTGCGGGCAGTTTTATCTTCTGCTCTTCCGCCGTTGCGGCTGCCAAAGGACTACCTTTCCGAGCCGTTAGTGTGATCGCTTCCAATTCCTGCCTCAAAGTTGTGGACGGTGATGTCCTTTGCGTTTCCACCATTGCAGATGAAAGAAGTGCTAGCCTTTTTGATGCTTAGTCATTTGCCTTCCGATTCAGACTTTAACCATTGCAGATGGATTTATCTTTTGCGGCTCCGTCGTTGCGGCTCTCGTTTCACTATTGTCCCGACGAATTAGTCTCCTGAGGTTCTGATATGTATGTCTCCGTGGAGGGCTTAGTGGTTTGGTCATTCACCATTGCGAAAAGTATGACGCTTCCGACCTCCGATCCAAAGTTGTCCGTCGTCTGATCTTTTCACTCGCCACCATTGTGGTTGACTATATATATGGGGCAGACTTGTCTTTATTCTATTCAATTTTGGACTGTTGCCGTTCCATCTGTCGTTATCACATGCTATCACACTTGCCCGATCCCCCGTTTTCGGTACACGCAGTCCAGGTGTCTCCACTGTGACACTTGACAGGCCTCTCCACGCCGGTTACGCACGCATCATTTCCAGGTAGGCTCATATATGCCTTTCCCCGTTCCGTTTGAAGTGTTTTGATGATATTTCTACGGGTAGGGTCATTCTATGGCTGTTTTCCCTTGGCCCGTTAGTTTTACACCTATATATTGTGGATGTTATAGCATATCTGTCTGTGGGGGGGATCGTATTATGACTGTTAGTGCGGGCGTTTTGAACCCGAGTAGTTTTCCCTCACCGCCGTTTGTTATGCGACCCTGCGTTTAGTGGATGAGGGGGTTTGGTGCAGATAGCCGTTACGCTGTTTGCAACAATCCGCCCTGTGTGGTGATGCTTGGGTAGGATTAGGTTTCCACGGCCTCTCCCTGTGGGGCTTGGGCTGTTTATCTCGTTTTGTGCTACCCGCATCCTTTAAACCCCAATAGCATTTCGCTGCGATGTTCCGCGCACAGTCGAATTTGGACCTAGGCCGAAGGAAGGCGGTATATCCCTGCATGTAGTTTGTTGGCCATAAATTGCATGGATATTGCTTATTAACACCCCGGTTTGAGTAGTTTTCCCCCTTGTCCTTCCCGCGCAGCGCGATGACTATGGCACCAACAGAGAATCGAAATTTGTTGCATATTAATGTAGATTTATTTCCGTCTCGAATGTTGTTGATAGAATTGTTTGATATCATACAGCAGTGGTAGTTTTGCACGTATTTATCTCAGTTAGTTGATTTCATCATGTTAAACATAGAAGAAATGACACACTGCACATTATGGTCTCCAAGTTTGTCACTCAGTCGGAAATGGCTTAATGTTACAATTTTATGGCAGGAAGAGTTCACAATGTCAAAGAGGCAAAAGAAGAAGGCCCCTGTGGTTGAAGAAGAGCCCGAAGTGGAAGTCATTACCAAGACAGAATACATATATGAAGACACCAAATGTATATGTGGTGTGGAGCCCAAGTACCAATGGGGAGAGATTTAAAGGCTAATTACACGCCGCGAGGTGCTGGATATGGGCCTGGAAGAAGAGAGCATATATGACAATATCGAAAGATCTTCACTCATGAAGATTGCCACGAGACCAGAGCTGTTCCCATGCTCTGAAGTAATCGGTTGGATTCTTCCCCGGGCAGATGTGACCACAATGATCCTAGAAAATGTAGACAAACAGGGCTATGCTGCTTATATCCCCTGATATGTATCCCTGGCATACCATCTGCCAGAAGCCCAGGTATTTGTGTTTGATGACTGGTTGAACAGCATCAGAATGGACCTTGTAGAAACCCTTAAGAGAATGTTGCTATCAGGAAAGCATTTCAGAACCAGGGCTACCGGAGAATACGATACAGCAAGCTTAAGGGCATCATACAGGTTCATAGCTTTAATGCTTAACCGGCTATTTGGAAGAGATCATGGCAGGTTCTTCAAACTTGAATGGATACCCATCATTTTTTATGTTGCAACCCAAGGGACAATTTTCAACTGGGCCAACCTTGCATCAAACAGTCTTTCTTCCTGCTTGGCCTCAGCCTTGGGTGGAGAATCCCAAAAAAGGTCTGAATTCTATATGAGCTCCATACTGATCGATTGTATATTGTGCAATCAGCCTTTCCTTGGCCTCAGGTGCATCTGGGATAGGGAAATAATGCCTGTGTATGCTGCCTATAAACCACTATGGGCACACCAATATCACAGCCATTATCGAGAAGTATGTGAACACTTTATTATACCATTATACACACTCATTTTTCTAAAGGAGTGCGATTGCATGTCAGAGGAAGCGCTGCAAGTCATTGAACAATATGCATAATACTACCCGACTGAAGATGGCCTTTACTTCAGGATGTTTGGAGGTTCGAGAGCACCTTCCCTACTGCCCAAATACGCAACTGATTACATCATCGACAAGGAGGCAGTTAGGCAGGTCTTCTTGGATGGCATAGGGAGCTTCTTGTTTGAGCATAATAAGGCTGCCTATCCTTCTTTTCCCTTCAAGTTAGGAAGCTACAGATTCACCAGGGTGAAGAAAGCAGATGAATTTGTAGAAGAGCTGGAAAGGGTTCATTTTGGCGAGATGCCCTTCCATAGAAATGATTCCCGCGGCAAAGTAGTCGATCATTGCAAAGAAAACAATGTAGATTTTGAGTACACCCACCACTGGGATAGGGAAGAATCCATCTTCCGTAGTGCTTTGAATCTGACGGCCTTAAGGAGAAGGTTCAAGAAGAAGATAAGCACCAAAGGTGGGAAGGGAGATGAACAAGAAAAAACTGAGGAAGAAGCCAAGAGAAGAAATGAGGAAGCCCAAAGGCTAGCACAGGAAGCTACAAGATGGCTGCATACAGAAGAAGAAGAAAAAATAAAAGCCGCACAAGAGGCAGCTAGGAAGGCAGAGGAAGATGCAAGGAAAGAAGAAGCAGAAAATAAAAAGAAGCTCGACGAGGAGCTACAAAAGCAAGAAGCAGAAAGGCTCAAGCTGACACAGACAGAGATAGAGCAGTCGGCCTCTAACACAGCTGGTGGTCAGACCCAGAACATTGACAACTCCGAAGTGCAGGACCCACAAGTACCTACAGCCAGCACACCCATGGTCCTCACACTCAAGCTGGTCCCCTTTGTACAGAAGGTGGGTGAAGAAATCCCTGATTTCAATACTGTATTCTATGATAGGGAAACAAAGAGGATAGTGAAGAGAACAAAAAGGAAGATCGAAACAAGAGGTTTGCTAGGTAAAATGATAACGGATACACCCTTTGTATTTGGGACAGACCGGGACCCAAGATTCACCCTGAGAGTCGCAGCTGCCCTGACCCATGCCTCAGAAGATAATATGGACAAGGTAATGACTGACTTGGAGCAGTTCAAGAAGTCCTCTACTCAGTTGAAAGATACATTGAGGAAAGAAAGAGAGGAAAACAATAGACTGAAAAGGAAATATGAAGACATGAAAGAAGAGATCAAGTCTTCAAAGAATGAACTGTAACTCCTCCAAGCTGAGGTACAAGCCAGGGAAACCACACAGGAATGCCTGGAGAAAGTGCAGAAAGAATATCAAGGGCTAAAGATGGAAAAGGAGCAGTTGTTGAGAAAAGTAGAAGAGCTATAAGAGCAGCAAAAGATCATCTTGGAGTCCAGTGAGATGCACACCCAAGAACAAGAAAAGAAACATAAAGAGCAGATTTCTTCTCTGACAACTGCTTTGGAGGAAGCAAGGGAGCAGCAGGTTAACCTCCAACCGTTCAAAGAGCACGTTCTGGAGCAAAAGGCCAAGATGTTGCAGCTACAGACTACTATTGAAGAGGAGAGATGTAAGGTGCTGCAGATAGATGGACGATTAGAGGAAATCCTGGAGACTTCCTCTTACTCTGTGGATAGATCTCAGGATGTATTTGAAGTCCCGACTACAAGAATGGCACGGCTGGAAAACAATGAAGAAACTCCAGCAGAACTGCCATCAAAGGATCAACGGGCCCTCAAGCGGGATTATGACTTGCTAGAATTTTCTATAAATACCGTTGAGGATTTCAAGAAGACCGTAAAGAATACGAAGGGAGCATGCTCAGAATTTTTCAGAAGGCACCTTATCACCTACAACCGGTGCTAGATAGAGGCCGAGCAGAGGCTTGATGCTTTCCCGGACCACGACTCCTTTGTGGAGATGTTGCAGAAAAGATATTAGGAGGAGGAGGCAAGAGTACAACATATTAAGGCCTTGGATGATCAGATATTAAGAAGTGAAGTAGATCACTCCGCTATTAGTGTTCAGTTATTGGAGGATCAACTTCGTTTAAGTGCAGCCAGGATTGAAGCGATAAAGAATCAGGCAACGAAGTTTGAGATAAACATCCAGATTTTGGAACCTTATGCCTTTGAAGGCATCTCCTCTGAAGCTTTGGCGTGGAAGAAGTTTCTAGACACCCAAGTGGGACCCTCCTCATGAAGGATTGGTCATTTTTGCAATTTGTAACGATTTTGTAAAAACATTTAAGAAAGGTGAAACGTTGGGAGACGAAGAGTTGGGAAGCCCAAAGGTTGGTTTGGGCAGCCCAACAGTCTCACCCTTTGTAATAAATATAGAAGACTTAGAGGGAAAAGGGGATTTTTCCCAGTTAGACATGAAAAGCAATATTGTAAGAAGAACTATTTCTCTTTTCAATAAAGAAAGATTGTTTGCATGTTGGAGAAAGATTGGTGGGACTTTCAAATGTTATGCTGTGGATGGCGGAAAGATGAACTATTTTTTTTTTCAACTTTTTGTCCACTAACCGTGAGATCATTCTAACTCTTAGAACCTATGTTCTTGTTTAAATGATTTCTGGTTTATTTTGTGGAACTACCACCATGAGTAATGTATGCAGTTCATAAAACAATTGGCTATCTGATTGTTGGAATATCTTTAATCGTTCATGCATTGTGGAAAGAAATATCAGCTAACTGTAATTTCATTTTATATTGCATGTACAATACACATTACTCACAAATAAGTTACAATCTGGCTCCCCGAGGATAGATAGATAGATAGATAGTTAGTTTATTTCATTCCTGCATATGTGATTTAGATGCTTGTGGGTACTAAGACGAGAGGTAAGAACCTGCGCATCACATTGTGATGACCCCTTGCATCCTTATCACCCTACATTGTTAAGTAGGCACTTGCATCTCATACATTAAGTCAAAAATACAAAATACACGGTGGACCGGGCCACAACCGGTAAAACCTTTTGTTTTTGTTTCTTGACCTACGGTTGCCGGACCGCAAACCAGACGGATTCCCTACACCAAACAGTCACGGGCTAGTTGGGAACGTTGACTGGGGAGAATCCCTTGCTGTTGTTCCCTTCGAATTTCCAGGCCTCAACACATTCGAAAGAAATAAAGCATGAAATTCCACAGATTTCACCTTGGATTTTAACCAAATCACAAGCTCACAATGCAATCACATACAAGCCTCCAAAGCCTTTAATCTTTATTAACAAAATATTAGAAACATAAGTACAAAGGGAAAAGGTTCAATGCATCCTTCCCCAACAAAGGAGGACAACAGGGATAATTTTAGGGGCGAATTTTACCCGAGTGGGCTATTTTTCCATGTTTTTCTCCCAAAAAATATTCATCATTTTGCATTTTTTGAAGCCCTGTTTCGCCCAATTTTGATGGAGTAAATTTTTTTCAACCTAAAACTCGCCAAATTATTATATAAATGATATAAAATCCTTGGAAATTAAAATAATTTTTGAAAAATATCGCTAATCATTTTATAGTTGGTGTTTTAAGAATTGGTAATATTCACCAACATTTATACACTTTTAAATAAGTATGGTTCCTTAAAATCATCCTTGGAGAAGAGCCCGCTTTTATAGCAAAAAAGAAGCTCAAACCCCAAGAGGGCGAATTTGACAAGTGTGAGGTGTTTTGGGGGTTGATAAAATGGTGGGAGGAGGGCCTCATTGTTGGAATGAAGGGATGCCACCTATATTGAGGTATCCCACTTGGTTTTGGAAGCCATTATCTCCTCTAACCACTTCATCCAAGTGCCAAAACCACCCTCCATGAGTGAATTTGCCCCCCTTTTGTGGAAGTGATTTAGAGCCCCTCCTTTGATGGTTGAAGATGATCCTCTATGCTCATAAATGTCTCATACAATATCCTCAACAACTTTTACACCTCATATACAAGCCCCATACAAGCTACCTTTGATTTAGGTATTGGATTTTCTCCAATTTTCCCATTTATTTGACCCTTTGAGCCATTTTGGAGAGAAAATCCAAATTAATAATTGAAAATTACTAATTTGACTCTCAAAAGTGGTTTTAGGGGTTAAGTTAGGTCCTTGGGTCCAAAAATGAGCATCCCCATGACCAAATTGGATCCCTAGGCCCAATTTTATGACCTTTTGAAATATTACAATTAAAATACACCTTATCGATGATTTTATTAAAAAACTAAAATTAAAAAATACTAGGGGGGACTTATTGGATGTTCACGAAACTTTGGACATATGACTAGCATGGTATAATACATAGACCCTATTCTTTAATAACCTTTCTAAGAAAAAAGTTACCAAACTCATCATCCCGACTTTGGAGGATTTTGGGTGAAAAACTTGAAAATTATATGTCACTTAAAAAAGCGTCATATAATTAACAAGGGAAAAAATACTCAAGGATGATGAACTTGATGACCAATTCTACGAAGGCCAAGCCTTTTACATAAAATAATCTCATGCTATGTCATTTATTACAATTCCCTCGAAAGGGTGTGAACGTCTAAAAGAGGCCACAACTGGCCCTGGTGAAAGTATGGAACTTCCGAGCACTGAGTAAGAACAAGTGATTTGTTCCGAACCTTGGTGGCTCACTTGAAAGATCCCCTAAGTGCAACTTAGTGGATAACATCTGACTCCAACTGTGGGACCTACACTCGATTGATCTTCAATCAAAGAGAGTGTACGAGGATGCTAGAATGTTTGGTTCCTGCATGAAAACTAAAGTGCATCAGTCCCATATACATGTAAATAAATGCCAAAATGAAATACAAGTTTCAGTATAATATGCAAAATCATATGCAAAAACTAGGTACATTAAACTATGATACATAAAATAATATACAAAACTATGGTACATTAAGCTATAATACATAAAATAATATACAACAATAAGATATGATACAAAGGAAAGGGTTTAGAAGAGTCCTGCTAATGGCCACTTGGGAATTAGATAGGATCGTTGAAAAATAATTTCAATTGTTTTCCATTCACTGGTAAGAGAAAATTTTCTCCTTCCATAGTGTTGAGAAGGAAACAGTTTTTTCCAGCTACGTCTTAGATGATGAATGGCCCCATCCAGAGGCTATCAAAATTCCCATGTTTTCCTAGATTCTCCCTCTGTTTATCCCATAATAACACCATATTATCAATCTGAAAGGACCTCGATTTTGTAGACTTGTCAAAAGTTCTTTTAACCTTCTCTTGGTTCCTAATACTTATGTCAAGAGAATTTTTTTGGTTCTCATCTAGCTCAATGATTTGATTGATCCTGTTAGGCATGGAATCCTTCTCCATTTCATATTCCTAAAGCATCTTCATGGCAGGAAGTTGAAGGTATACTGGAAAAGAGACAGTCAAACCATACACCAATTTGAAAGGATTCTTTCTAGTTGCACTTTTCTTAGTTATTCAATCAACCCAAAGTGCATATTTTATTTTACTATCCCATGACTTCTTGTTATTTCCAACTATTTTCTTAAGGATGGCCATTAAGTTTTTAATGCTTGATTCTGCGAGACCATTTCCCTGGGGATAATAGTTGGAACAATGGGATAAGGCAATGTCGTATTTGAAGGAAAAATATGTGAACTCTGCTGAACTGAAAGCCTTAGCATTGTCGGTTGTTATTTTGGCGGGAGCACCAAATCTAGTGATGATGTTATTCTCTAGAAAATCCATAACAACTTTATTAGTATCCCTTTTGGTGGGGATAGCCTCCACCCACTTAGTAAAATAGTTAGTTGCATTAAGGATCCAAGAAAACCCATTGCTTGAGTTTTCTTTGAATAGTCCAATGAAATCAATCCCCTCATGCTGAAAAGGGTATAACACCACTATTGGCTGCAAAAGCAAGGCTGCTAAACTTTGCTTTCCCATGATTAACTGGCACTGCTGACAACTCTTGACAAATTTGTGAACATCTGCAAATATGGAGGGCCAATACTAATCTACTCTAAGGATCTTGTGGGATCTTGTATTTGCTACAAAGTGCCCACCACAAAATCCTGAATGGAACTCTGCCAAAATTTGTTTAGACTCCTTCTCATTTACACATCTAAGGATTATGCCATCAGGATTTCTCCAGCTCAAACCTTCTTGAGGCATGCAATATCCAACGGATTTTAATCCTAAGGGTCTCCTTTTGTGATGTTTGATATGTTCAGGACGTGTGAGAGTTTTCAAAAAGAAAATGATGTCTGAATACCAATGGTGATCTAACCATTGAAGTTCTAGTGGCAAAACATGTGCTGACGGCTCATTCTGAAAAACCATCCCTAAAGCCTCTTGATTTCCTTGAGATAACATCTTTTCTAGTCCTTGCCCTTTGATTAACTTTGTAGGCCTAATATCTAGATCATATTCTTGGATTTTAGAGACCTACTTACCCCTTATGCCTAAACAATATTGTTGAGACAAGATATCTTTTACCGCTGCATGAGGTACATAACCAATTATTTTTTAGTAGCCACTGTAAATCCTAAAATGTTTTAAAGACTTTATCAAGGAATAAACCTATTTTTCCATGACTGTATATTTCAATTCTGAACCCTATAAATATTTACTCATGAAATCGATGGGTTTCTCATATCCTTCATTGTTTTTTCTAGAGCAAAACCCTTGCGAGAGTAGTTTCAGAAGCAAAGGAGAAAATAAATAAATATTTAGAATAATCAGGGCTAACCAAAACTGGTGATCTGGTAATTGCATCCTTAATACATATGAAAGCTTCTCAACCTTCATCGTTCCATTCAAACTTAGCATCTTTCTTTAATAGTTTCTAGGATGGCTTCATTAATTATGCTAAGTTAGGAATGAATCTCCTTATAAAATTTATGTGGCCATTAAAATATTGGAGAGATTTTACATTTTTGGGCAAAGGGATCTTCTTAATTGCCTCAATCCTTTTGGGATCCACCTTTACTCCTTCCTTGGAAATAATGTGTCCTAACAGTTTCCCTTCTTCAATGCCTAGGACAGACTTTGTTGGATTCAAAGAAATACCATATTTTCTACATCTTTCGAATACTTTCTTGAGGTGACTTACATGACTTGTTCTTTGTTTTGAAAAAACTATTAAGTCATCCTAATAAATTTCTATGATCTTTCCAATTAATTCCTTAAATGCATAATCCATGGCCCTTTGAAAAGTGGCATTTGCATTTAACAACCCAAAAGGAATCCTTAAATATTTGAAAGTACCCCATGGGGTTGTAAAAGTGGTTTTGTCTGTCCTCCTTTTGGATCACCACCTGATTATAACCTGAAAAACCCCTCTAGCATAGACATCATTTCAGAACCTGTTACCCTTTGAAGAAGAGTTTCCATATTCGACAATGGATAGTTATCCTTTCGGCAAGCAATGTTTATATTCCGAAAATCTATACATATTTTTATGCTCCCATTTTTTTTTCTTACAACCACCAAGTTGGAACACCAAGATGAATGTATTGTTGGTGCAATGATTCCAGCGGCCAACATTTTCTCAAGTTCCTTTTTAACTATTGGTGCCAGCTTGGGGTTGGTTTGTCTCAATTTTTGATGAAAAGGTTTGACGTCCTTAATGTCTTGTTTGAGAGGCATGGTGTGTTGGAACACATTCTCCTGATAAGCTTTGAGCTTGTCATAAGTGAAAGGGAAGACATCTCTATACTCTTTGACAATATTTACTAAGTCATTCCTTTCCTTTTCAGAAGTACCTTTTCCATTTTTTATCATTTTTTGTTCATTATTAGTTCCAATGTTGATCTCAATGTAATCACTAGGCTTCATTGAGTATATGTTGTTTTTCTTTCTATCATGCCTATCGAATATGTGTTCAAGTGAAGCTAGACCATGAGGTACTGGATTATTGAATTGATAACCCTTTCTCTAATACTCTTTACCCTCCTCCTGAAAAACTGACATTGAAGTTTAAAAATTGCTCTATGTTATGGATGAATTTCAAAATTTGTACATCATCACGAAAAACTTGCCAATGCTCCATGTTTTCAGGGACTAATGGTCTAAAATTGATCTCTAATTTACCATCACCATTTAGCAGTTCTTCTAAAGGTTGAAGAGTTGAAGATGCTACAGCTAGCTTATCTACTAAGTTATTTTGATCTATATGAATGCTAGTCAGATTTAAGGCATCAAAGAATTCCATTGTATCCCACACTACGTTTTTGTTCTTCTTTAACCTTTTACACTTGCATGAAAAACGATTCTTAACTTGGAGGATAATTAAATCAAAGTTGCCTCTTATATTCAACATCTTAATCCCCATATCTTTAGCTATTTCCAACCCATGTAGGAGTGCTTCATATTCTGCTACATTGTTGGTTGCCTCAAATTCTAACCTAAAGGAAAAGTTAAAAAATTATCCTCTAGGTGAAGTGATGACAACTCCAGGTCCTTTTCCAGATCTTGAATGAGCACCATCAAAATTCATCTTCCATATTTCATCTACGTTTTCATCTTTAAATTTTTCTTAACTGGGGCCAAAAAGGTAGAATAGCAAGAATAATTTCCAAGACTATATGTGTGGTAAACATATTCATTGGAAGGATTCTTGAGGTTTTCCACATGATGTTTCTTTTCTTTTTCAATATGCAACTTCACCATCGTATCTTCAGATAAAGGAATGATGTCATAAGTCTAGTCCATTTGAATGGATCCCACCAAATTAGCAGCCCACTTTCTAGATAGCAACATACCCCTTTTTTAGGTTCATCAATTACGAGGATATCCATTTTTAAGTGAATATCAGGTTACTTAGCCAATTGTACTGGGAAACCCAAAACAATACCAACAACCTTAACTTCTCTAGAGTCCATGGCACAGATATTATGATATGGTCTAGTGATTTTCAATTTTAATTTTTCCATGACTTTCCTAGCCATTATGTTGGCTGAATATCTAGAATATAACATACAATTATGAAGAAGAAGATCATTTATCAATAGTGAAACATAGAATGGAGGATGATCTTCTCTTCCTTGTTCCCGGGTTTGTAAAATAACTGGAAGATCAATGGAATCATCTTTTTTTATAGGAGAAGTTATTTCTTAACTTTCTTGAAAAGTCACTTTCTTAGGAGGAGTGGGAGTTAACACTTTCATCAATTTTTCTCATTGTTCTGGAATCTTGATCACTTCGGTTGCAGGAATTGATACCTTAACTTTTTGAAACCAAGCACCCATATCAAGAATATATTTTGGTTCATAAGTAGTGTTTACCTGATATTGATTACTTTTTGGAGTTCCAAAATTTTCTCTTCTTTGATGGGTGATGCCTTTGAACTTGGGCATTTCTCGAATTTGCTCTAATGTAGGCATAGCACCATAGTTCTTAGTTAAATTTTCCACCTCTTGACTATACACTTTTTCTTTCTTTCGATCTTCTTTAGACATGGGATACATATTTCCAACTGCATTGATGTATTTAGGCTCGCTTGAAATTTCTTCACTATTGCCACTCTTAGGAATTCCTTGTTCTAAAATTCGGCATGCCACATAACAACTAGATTATTCATGAAGTGAATCACAAGGTCTACAATAAGGGATCACTTCCTGAACCACATTGGTTATATCTAGTTGATTTGGAAGATTATTATCTTTATAAGGAGATTTCTTAGGAGCCCATTGACTTTTAGGTTGGAAATTTTTCTTATTAGAGTTAGATCTTTCCATGGTCACTACTCGATTCTGCATGTTTTTCAACTTATTAGTATAAGTGGCTTCCATGGCTTCCATTTTTTCATTTAACCCCTTAAGATTTTTATCATATGCCTCTTGCATGGGCTCTTTTCCTTCGGATTCTGTTTGGCCTACTGTCTTGTAAAACCGGGCAAGTTAGACTTACATGAATCCTGCATGTTTGCATCAATTTTAATGGCTAGTGCTTGGGCAGCTTTAAGATTAGCGGGTTATTTGTCTCTCAATTGGTATCTTTTTTCCCCAGTGAGTGCCTCTATGTAATAAACCAAGATGGATTTATTAGGAGGCTTGAAATCATTATCCATGCTTGCATAAGATCTCTGAATTTTTTATTGAATTCCTCCATCATTTCATTTTCATTTCTCTTTATGGAGTGGATTGCATTTAAAAATAAACGAGGCTCCTTCTTTTCACCAAATATTTCCACGAATCTCTTCCTGAAGAAGTCCCATCAAGAAACGGTTGATGTACCAGTCACAGGAATCTTCTTCAAGTGATAAGGCAAAAAGCTTCATGTATACATCATCATGTTGACTTGCAGCATCTCGACACCAACTAAGGAGACATTTTGAGAATTTCCTAAGAGGGCTTGATGAAAAAATGACATTATTCCCCTGGAAAGTTGGAAGTTTCTCTATAGCTTTTTCTGGTATGGCATGAGGTTGACCTGCTATATTAGTGAAATTAAGGGGAAGAAAGAAAGCATCCATTGGACTAAGAAAATTAGTCGCAGTATTAATGGGAGCTGCCATTGTGAACAAGAATTGGATGTATGAAATAGACTCATCTGCTAGATTTTTCAAGGATCCTGTGAGACTCAAGTCTATATAATCTTTTCCATAAGACCCTTTCAGGTTCAGGAAAATGTTTAAATGTTTGATTTCTTCTCGTCGAATACCCCGAAGTGTTTTTAAACCGTGGAGTCGCCAAATGGACTGAGTATATTTCAAATTTGTTCAACTATATCAATCAATTATGGAATAAAAAAATGAAAATAAAAAGGGTAAGTCGTACAACATGAATAAAAAGATTTATCCTCGGCAACGATGCCAAAGAGTGTTGCCACGTTTCACACACCTGGGGGTTAAGCGTAACATAAATATTCAAGATGCTAGGTGTGTCCTTGGGGTCAAGTCTTGAGTCAATTACTGTCACTTGATCTTGACTCCTCTATTTAGGCCAAACTCCTAATGAAGCCAATTGGGGCGGTCCCTAAGAAAGAGTTGTCTAAGTCTCTTTAAGTTTTAATTATTATTGATGGAAGTAAGTTGTTTAGGAGTTTTTTTGAAGTAAATTATGATACAATATTTTTTGCAAATTTAAGTAAATATTCACCATCATAACATCAACACATAAAGAGAGAATAAAATAATTGCAGATCAGATTAGTTCCAATGGAGTCAAAGTGAAATAATGATGTTGAAGTAAAATGTTTTGCAAATGTGTCTTGGTTAGTTTTAATTATTAAGAGATGAGTTGAATTAGTGGAAGGGAATTATCGATATACTGGAAGTACTGAGAATGTGTCCAGAAGATGACTAAAGTGGTTCCTTACTCAGAAATGTCGGTTGAATTGGAGTCTCTGAGAAGGTGTCCAACACTACACCAACAAGGATGTAGCATGACTGTATCTCAAGGTCACTACTTAGTTGTTCCTGCTTCCTTTGAGAAATTTTCCCACGTTTGTCAACTATCGTACGTCATATTTTTTGTAATGTTTCTAGGAGGGGTTGATTTTATAAATGAATTATTATATTAATGTAAATAAATTAGAAAGTGCCGAAAACCGCTTTTGATTTCCCAATGACCAGAAAAAGCTTGCAGATGGAAAGAGAATACATGAGTTGACAACAAAATGTTTATTCCAATTTGATACAACAAATAAGTTTGTAAAATCAAAGGATTACCAACAAATTAGAACCGCAACTATGTGTCACTTTCTGGTCATCCACCAATAATAGACAAATCCTTTCGATGATGGCGAGAGCATACTTCATGGCAATGAGCTGGGTAAGAAAGTAAAAATTAATATGAGATGAAATAAAATAAAAATAACTAATCTATATAGCCTTTCAAGGAGGAGGAATGTGTGCAAGTGTTGATTAGTAAAATGCAAACCATGAAGGAGACTGTGAATCACCCCATGTGGGATGGAGTGTGGGCATTGTGTATCCCACTTGATTTATTTATTAAAGAGTTTCAAATATGATAAAAAATGAATTATGATTTTTGTTTTGATCCTTTAAAGGGATCTAAAGTCTTACAATGTCGTCGAGAGAGAAAAGGAAAGAAGAAAAGGGATGGAGGATAGAGTTTTTTGATGTCTAGGATGACTGAAATTTGAAATTTGAGCAGTATGTCCTCCACATTTTATCAAAACTTGTTAAAAATGAGTGATTTAAATGTGTTATAATATTGTAAATTTATCAAAACAAATGCATAATCTACCCTACTCAAAATGCTCATAAAATCGTAGATTATTTAGTAAAAATGGCACTTTGAAAGATTGAAATGGGTATGGTTTAAGATAAAGCTTTAAAAGTGAATCTAGATCAGATATATATGCTGAATAAAATCATATTTCAGATACAGAATTATTTATCCAATTTTACTAAGCATCAAGTAACCAAAACCAAGAAGAAAGCTTAAATTTTAGAGAGAAGAAGACTGAACTTCTCAAGCCCGTGCTTGAAAGAAACAAAGGAGAGAGGGATCTGCAAAACAATTGTATTAGAACTAGAAAAATGGATGTTGTAGAGAGAATTGGATGCAACCGAGCCCCAAGCCCCTTCACTCTGAGACAAATCAGCAAAACTAGGCAATTTCTCAAAAGAAGAAGGTTAATCCAGTCATTTCATTAATCAAAAAGAAGAAGGAGAGCATAAGTATAACCAAATACAGTTTGCTGCTCCTACGAAATTCTGATAATAAAATGAACATAAGTAACTTGACAACAACAAATATTTGTTTGAATTTAACTAGATTTAAACACATCATTTGAAAGAAATAAAGCATGAAAATCCATAGATTTCACCTCGGATTTTGACCAAATCACAAGCTCACAATGCAATCACAGACTAGCCTCCAAATCCTTCAATATTTATTAATGAAATATCAGAAACATAAGTACAAATGGAAGAGGTTCAATGCATCCTTCCTCAACAAAGGAGGGGAACCCTGCTTTTATAGCAAAAAACAAGCTCAAACCCCAAGAGGGCAAATCCGACAAGTGTGAGGTGTTTTGGGGGTTGATAAAATGATGGGAGGAGGGCCTAGGTATTGGAATGAAGGGAGGCCACCTATATTGAGGTATCCCACTTTGTTTTGGAATCCTTTATCTCCTCTAACCACTTCATCAAAGTGGCAAAACCACCCTCCATGAGTGAATTCGCCCCCCTTTTGTGGAAGTGATTTAGAGCCCCTCGTTTTATGGTTGGAGATGCTCCTCTATGCTCATAAATGTCCCAGCAAATATCTTCAACAACTTTGACACCTCTTAGACAAGTCCCAGACAAGTTGCCTTTCATTTAGGGATTAGATTTTCTCCAATTTTCCCATTTATTTGATCCTCTGAGCCATTTTGGAGAGAAAATCCAAATTAATAATTGAAAATTACTAATTTGACTCTCAAAAGTGGGTTTAGGGGTTAAGTTAGGTCCTTGGGTCCAAAAATGAGCATCCCCATGATCAAATTGGATCCCTAGGCCCAATTTTATGACCTTTTGAAATATTACAATTAAAATACACCTCATCGATGATTTTATTAAAAAAATAAAAATTAAAAAATCCTAGGGGGGACTTATCAGATGTTCACGAAAATCTGGACATATGACTAGCATGGTATAATACATAGACCCTAGGATTTAATAACTTTTCAGATAAAAAAGTTATCAAACTCACCATCCTAACTTTGGAGGATTTTGGGTGAAAACTTGAAAATTATATGTCGCTTAAAAAAATGTCATATAATTAGCAAGGGAAAAGCCACTCAAGGATGATGACCTTGATGACCAATTCTATGAAGGAGAAGCCTTTTACATAAAAGAACCTCATGTTATTTCATTTATTACAATTCCCTCGAAAGGGTGTGAACATCCAAAAGAGGCCACAACTGGCCCTAATGAAACCACTGAACTTTCAAGCACTGAATAAGAACAAATGATTTGTTTCGCACCTTGGTGGCTCACTTGAAAGATCCCCTAAGTGAAACTCAATGGATAACACTCAATGACCATACCCTTCTAGCTAATAGTTCATTACATGAACCATCCAACAAAGGCATGTAATCAACAAACATGTCACAAGTTCTAAATTAAGTTTTTGAGATGTTAATATTGCTTTTGAGATTGAATTTAGTTGGCATTCCCTCAATAAAAACAATAAAAGCACATGTTATATTACCTTCCTCTATGATGTCACTATCTTATGCTCTTATTTTAACCTTTCCATGATGTTGTTTCCTATTGCAAGACAAAAACAGTTGTTGTTTCAATCTAAGTGACTTCTTCATCCCCTAAACCAGCACCAACTCCTAACCTCAATTCTCTTTATGAAGTGACAAGTTAAGTAATAAATCAATCTAATTACCCTATAACTCTAAATAAATTTAAGATTACAAAAATATTAATCATTTCAATCCAAATGACTTCTTTGTCCCCTACACCCAACAAACTCTTATTCTCACTTTTCTTTATAAACATGAGTTAAGTAATAACTCAATCTAATTACATTATAATTTTAGATGAATTATTATAAATTTAGAAAAAAATCTATAATTTAAAAAAGACTAAACTTATTAATGAATCAATTTGATTAACTTTTAATTTTAAATTAATTTATAATTGAAAATTATTACAAATTTGAAAAATAATATAAATATTTTAAAAAATTTATATAAAATAATTAATTTGTTATTATATAGTTGTTTGGCTTTTTAATCTTAAACTATGAAATCCATGAGAGGAAAAGTTTGCTGAGTATATTAATAAACTCAGCAATGGTTACCATCAGCGTAGATCCAAATCCTAGGCTCTATCAAGCGCCGAGATGGATCAAATCTCTCGAGGTGCAAACCTCTTCTTAGGTATCCATTGATTTGATTCAAACCAAAAGACACATCTTTTTTTTTAAGGTCCACCTAATATTTTTATTATTAATAATTAATATTATTTATGGCCGACATATAATATTTTTTATTTTGTTAGGAACGAACATTGCACTATTTCCGCACACATGGTTTTAAAACCATATGCAAGGCCCTCCTACAACCATGGGTTTTTTAGGAGGCCTTGCACATGGTCTTAAAACCATTTGCAAGGCCCTCCTAAACCATGTACAATAAAACCATGGCTTGTTTAGGAGGCCTTGCACATGGTTTAAAAACCATGTGCAAAGCCTCCTAAACCATGTACAACAAAACCATGGGTTGTTTAGAATGCCTTGCACATGGTTTTAAAACCATGTGCAAGCCAACATTTTTTTGCGGATGATTCAATTTTGTGTTTTTTTCTTGACCCACATTTTTTTTACGGATAATTAAATTTTTACTTTTTTCTTGTTTTGTTAGCTAGGAAGATTACAACATCTCCCCCATATTAGATTGTTTTTGTGGCCGACATTTATTTTGGCCTATTAGAAAATTGATTTTTTATTAATAAAAATAACGTTACGAAAGTGATATTATTTTATTATTTTGTGTTACAAAATCTTTCCCATAATATTCATTATCACTATTATTTTTTTGTCGACATGTTACAAACGTTACATCACGTAACAAGATCTCTCCCATAATATTCACTATCACTATTATTTTTTGCCGACATGTTACAAACGTTACTAACGTTACATCAGGTTACAAGATCTCTCCCATAATATTCATTATCACTATTATTTTTTGCCGACATGTTACAAACGTTACTAGCGTTACATCACGTTACAATATCTCCCCTATACTGCGCTATAGAGCGCCTCTTGATGCAAACATAAAACTTGGTTGTGTTCCCATTTGGACTGAGTCGTTTGGACTATAGAATTACATGCACGCATATTCCTTCATATAATTACATCATTCCTAGAAGTAAGGGTTAGAATAATTAAAAATTACATCATTTCTAGAATTTATGGTTAGAATAATCAACATTAAAAATATATAATTACAATATTTCTATCATTTACGGTTAGAAAAATTAACATTAAAAATTATTTTATGTAAAAAAATTGTTTAAAATTTTTGTCACAATTTCAATAGAGTTTATTGTTGAATATGATAATCAAAGTGTCGTGATATTATGGATATTATATATTTTTATCATTTTTTTATGAGTAAAAAAAAAATGTGAAAAATAAAAACAAGTTAAGCCCATCAATATATTCATTTAATATATATCAAGAACTTAAAAGAAAAATTGTTCATTAGAAAAATTGTATCAAAAAGTATAATTTTATTGTATTGAAAAAAATGAGTATTTATTTAAATAAAATAAGAGATATGTAAAATAGAAATAAAAATTAATGTTTATTTTTTTTGTAAGTAAAACATTTACATTATATTAATAGAGAAACTTTACAAAAGCACAATACAAAGCTGATCATTGTGATTTTCGCATGATTACTTCAACCAGAAGGAAGAAACCACAAAAATGTTGCCCATACCCACAAACTTAATTCTAGACATCCCTATAGTTAAGAAAGAATCCACAAAAATGTTTCCCATACCCATAGACTCGATTCCAAACATCCCCATAATTACAAACTCAAAATACTCCATTATACCAAATGGCAGCATGATCAGGTCGGCTTACACCCTAAAAGTCCATCCATTTAAACTATAACCTTCCTGATAGTTTGCTACACTCTAGAGCGTAAGGCATAAAATTTTTCTCAAGAAATACCAAGGTAGACCAGCCATTACATATGATCGATAAAAATGATAATATTGGAAGGAAATTAAAGGAAGGAAAAAATCCATATAAAAATAATAACTAACTATTCAGACAAGAACAACACAAGACAGCAACTGATTCACTTTATGATCAACCACAACAGATTTAAAGTAAGATGTAAGACAACTCCTGCCCCTCGCCTTGACTACTACCTGGAAAATATGGTTTCAAGGCACCTGGCATAGATGACGGCGAAAATTGAAAGCTCATACATGAAATGAGGAAATCAATCTTAGCTTCAACAGTTTGGACCTTTTCTTCAACACATTGGACCGCAACCGAGATAGAGCTTTTCCATGGGTTTGGAACAAAGCCTCCCGTATCATCACTTTGATGATCCAAATTAGTCTAACCAACAAGATTTTTCATTAACCAGTAAACCGCCACCGTTTTTTCATATAAGCTAACATGTCCCACCGTATGCCCCGGGTCCAAAATCCAATCTTCCACTTGTTTACATTCATCCTTTAGTTTTTTACTATCAAACTCCTGCCAAATGTTTTTCTCAGTTTTAACAATTCTGTTCTGGATCTCTTGAGGAAAATCTAGTTCAAAGATACAGGACTTCCACAATGCTTGTTGTTGGGCCCTTGATAGTCACTCATGAGTGTCCAGGTGATCACTCAGCCATTTTCCCTTACTCTTATCACCATCCATAGACATCCAGACACCACCCTTCTACAAACTCCAATGGTTAACACATAAAATAGGAGACAAAACACATAGCACCAACATGTTTCTAACCTCACCACCCTACAACTAGCTAAATATCCCAGACCAATTCCATGCCATGATGATCTCACACCAAAATATGATGGCTCCTATCCCATCCACAGATCACGGGTAGATCTTACCATTTATGGATATGACCTTTCCCTTTACGGAAAGCATATTAATACGTACCTTCCACTGTTGGCTGAATGAAATCGTAAACCCCACACCAATGAGTATTAATGGAGCTCTTGGTCATGACAAGATATCAAGGATCACCACCACTGGTTGCCACGTGCTGGTATGATCTCTCACATGCACTATGGCTCTTCCGGGCATCCATCTGGAGGCTTGATATGTCTTGCATCGTTAAAAGTTTACATCGGCCACGATCCATCCCGTCGGGAATCATAGCCCATTCCTTAGCCCTAACATCCTTACATGTGTAGAAATGGAGCTTAACTAAGCTATCGGCCATCTTATTGCCATTTCTCCTTGTTGGCAAAAACCCACCAACAAAGCCTCTTCGACAAGGGTTCTCACTCTATCGACGCCTAACCAACACGATGTCCCTGAGCACCAGCCTAGACAGGTTTTACCCTGCCCAGCAACATCCATAGAGAGGATGAAGTCTCACTAAAAATGTTCAAGGGAGAGCTGTCAGAACCAAGTTTTCGGCAGTAAGAAAGGAGGATATGGGATCTGACGAGGAAAACAACATAACTATCAGATCTAGAACTAGACAATTATCATTGATTCATCTTCGCAACTATAGATTACATCATGCATTTGTCACAGCAGGGTTAGCGCGGCAGCATCATTTCTATAAAAACTTAACTCATAGTGCAATAGAAATGCTACAGAATAGGAAGAGATCACAGCAACATCAGTAAACCATAACAGATTCAACACACTTCTCATTGATATCGCAGCAGAGAAAATAGTAAGACAAAAGACAAGATTTATGCAACAACTGTCATGTCATATTCATTCTGCACAACATATCCAAAATAGATAATTCTTCTCCACAGTAAGAGGCCAATTACATCCCAAAACTCAGATAGATCGCAGATAAACACATGATTCCTCAGAACAACAAATAGATCGCACTAGATCCCAAACTTGATATTATTGATGTTTCTCCTCTATCTATCATGATGTCAATCTTTATCTCAATGATGATAATAATGTCCATTACAATTGCAAAACTAGCTCTATATATAGGCTTGCACCTTTACATTGAAGGTCAACTTATAACTAAATTCTAAACATTAATGACCTATGGCAACAAAACTTGGTCAAATAGTATATTGAATATTAAAAAACGAATAGATTTCTGCCCATTGCACTGATATGGCCTTGCGCGGTGTCGCGTGATCTTGTGCAGATGCCATGATGTTGCAAAACTCACTTACCAAAACCCTTGCCAATAGGCCCCCAACACAGTCTTGTGGCTCGTCCTCGAGCCATGTCAAGTTAACAAGGTATACGTCGATGTCCTGGCCTTTAAATCTTCGAACTGCTGCGAGATATCTCAAACCTGCAGCTAGACTTTGTCGGCAGTGATTTGACAGTTTCTCAACACTTGCTGCACGGGGTGCTCTTCCCTAGCCTTTCCATCGACCATATGTCGATTCTCTTGCGCCACCTGCAGCGTTGCGACTGCTTTAACAGCCAACTTCCCACCAACTTCTTGAAACTCATCAAGCTGAGTGCGACGCTTTTGTTGGCGTTCCGTTGCATGGGAAGCTCTCTGCTGTAGGTCCTTCAATTCCTCAGCCCGCGTGATCTGCACCATCAGCGGCATTTCCCGCAGCGAAGTCTTCAGGGCCATCAATTGTCCTTCAGTTTCTTGCACCTGCATGGTCAACTAGTCGAGCTGCTCGTCTTGGAAAATCCTTTACCAAAACTATGTTGTCGCCTCCATGATGGTCTTGGCTTCTTGCTCCATGGTTTCAAATTGGGTCGCTATTTCCTCTATAGAGGCCTTTTGTTCAGCAACCTACTTCGGCGGCGTCGTTGGTTGGAATAGGGCATTGAGCAGCATATTGGTGTCCTGCAGCTAGACAATAGTTTCCCCTAGTCACTTGGCCTTATCGACTGGGTGAGCTCGGTCGTGCTCTCAAAAATATGCTGATAAGCCTCATTAATAGCTTGCTCGACCTTGCTTCATCTTGCACACAACTGCGCTTGTTCAACAATAAGGCATTCTTGCACCTTATTCAGCTTAGTAATTTCCTCGGTAGCCTTGTGCTCTAGCTCAGCTTGTGTCACCTTCAATGTATCTATTTCTTGTACCTTCTCCTCTGCCAGGTGCACCCTGACCTGATGTAGCTCCTCCACTTCTTTCTGCAACTTCTCAGTTACGGTCTGCAACTGTACATATCCATTAATCAGATCCTTTGTCTATTGTCCAATTCCTGGGCGGTAACATGCTATAGCTCCAAAAGTAGTTGAGCTGGTAACTTCTTCAGATCCAGAGCAACGCTTTGGATCGACCGCAATAACTGGTTCACTTCTTCATTTCCCGCGTCGATCATAGTAGGGGGAACTTGAACGTTCCTAGCTCAGGGATCGGTGCTAATCGACGGGACTTCCTGCATCACATGTCTCACGGATTTCTGCCAGGAAACAATATAAAAAATGGAATTCAACCTATCTCTTACCATACAAAATTCTTCGTGGTTGGATTCTCGGATTGCCTATTTCACAGCTTCATAGGAGTCAATGACCGCTTTGATGAGCTGTTGCAGTTGGTCCTCCATCCCTGACCTAATACCGATACCCACATTGTATTCCCAGAGCCATTTAGTGCGAGTCTCTTCTCGCATGTGCTGTGCTTTAGCCTCAGGGTTCGTCGATGAATCATTGTCAGAGTCAGGAACATTCAGCTCCTTCTGGGCAGTCTCTTCTGGGGCATCAGGTGGTGGCTCCTTAGAGAGTTCCTCCTGACTCATAGGGTTGTGCCATTCAGCTGGCCACTCTTGAACAATATCATTGAATTCTTCATATGTGACTTTGTAAGCCAGAGGTAGCCACTACTTGTCAAGGTCCCGACGTGCCTAAATGTAAATGGAATGTGGCCTGATAGCGAACTGAATGAGCCTCTAATACTTGGCCACTACGTAATTATATAATTGGGGAACTACGATAGCTGCGGCTTTCAACGCTTCCCAATAGACCCAAAAGTGAATTGCATAGTATGCCTTTCGACTGGGCTCCTCGACCCACCACAAATTATGATATCGTGCGTCGTGGCACACCTTCACCTCATCAACTGCCATTGGTTGGTAATCTTTGGGTTCTATCCAGGCGACAAGTGAAATGAGAATTAATAGCCAACTATATGAAAATGGCCACCTAGCTCAAGCACCGATAGCATCTTCGAGCAACTGGTTAAGCAAGAATAAGGACCTGTTCATTTGTACGCCTTCTGCACATTTCTGGGCGCATGTGACCACGCTCGAGTTGTACTGGATCGGTCAATTCCCCTGAACAACCTTGCTCTCCAAAATTTGTGCATCGATATGCACTGCTTGTGAGTTAATGCTATTAATACGATATGCGCGGCCATCCCGTTGTAAACTAAAGCGCTCCTTCAGTTGCTTGGAAAGCTTCTTGTCGATATCTCTCCCACGGATATACTGCGCCGGATCTTCTTGGCCTTCGGTAAGCCCATAATGCTCGCAATTAAATCTACTATGACAGGAATGTGCGTATTCAACCAGAGCCTCCCACCATGAAAATAGGCTAAGATTTTTTTAACACATGCATGGGCTTCATTCGGTTGCCCAAAATGAGGCATATTGATGAGACCCAACAATCCAAAGTTGTATAACCCACTCGCCCAAGGTTGAGAAATCCGCTGAATTGGGGCACCAGGAACCAATGGAAATGATTGATAAGACTCATCCCGGACATCTCTAAGTAACAACAAATCATGGTCCTTAAACTTCAACCTAATTAGGGCAGGGATGATATTGACTGAGCAAGTCATCCCTTCCAGAAGTTGCGGTGATTTTGGCGGATACTTTTGATTCTCCGTAGGCTACCTCGGCTTTGATCCTAGATGCGTAGAAGCAACATATCCCAAGATATCATGAACATAGACGCCCCTAGGCACCACAAAGTCTATAGCTACCAATCTCAATGGCCCGATCTGTGCAGTTCGTTCTCCTTGCGCTCTAGACGAAGTGTGGGTGTGCCTCTTCTGCGGCGGCGTGGAATTGGGCCTCTGAGCCTATCGCTTTCTCTTCGGAATGGACGATGAGCCTATCGGCATGATAATGAATTCTTCTTCGATGACCACGGGCTGAATAGGGGAATATTTTTCACTGGAAATATCAATTGTGTAAAGGTCGCTCAGCATGCCTCACGCCCCAAACCTTACAATGCACTCGACGACTCTACCCTTCTACTCTGCATCTCACCAAGAGCTCACAACACAACTACACATTTCGCACTCTGCTCAACACTTTGCTCACTCGACTGAACAATGCCTTCCTCCCACATCCCGCACACTTTTTATAGGCACCTCCCAATTCAAACTCATCATTGTCAAATCTATGATCTCCATTATGACTAAATATGGCAGTAATGACACCAAATCCATCGGCAATCTTACCCTTCTAATGGTTGGATCAGCCATTAATGTGCGTCACTTCAACAAGTGTCGCTAGCTAACTGTTTTAACTACCTACATTTATTACTGATTTGACCAACCCACAGCCCTGTGGCTATCATAGGTGATCTCCCTTCCATCGCTACTAACTCTAACCTTGTGTGGCCTCTTCTCCTAGGCTCACCGTGTTGCTATCTAGAATTTTTTTTTATGAGTGCCTCAAGCAGTGGGCAGTTCTAGCCCCGTCCTATAGGGATTTAAGCAACTCCCATTAACGAGGGTCGACAATAACACACCATCTAATTGCTGTAACTGAACTGCACCTCCAGAAGTAATGGGATGAAAAAGATATGTTCCTAACCAGTGCATCTGTAACTTACCTGGATGGTTCATGAACTTGCTGTCGTATAACAACACCAAATATCCTTCCGCAAACTGTTTTTTCTTAATGTGGTGATCATGCCACGCCTTCTATCGATCCTTCGCAACCCGCTGGTGGAAGCCTGCAATAAAATGGTCTTCTTCAAGCTGGATCAACTATGCAATGATCTCTTCTAATGCTTCTGCATCATCCATGACACTTGTCACAGTGATGCACAAACTAGGAACAATGTATTCCATGGGCATGACCACCTCTTTCCCATATACCATCTTGAATGGAATTTGTCCAGTCAGTTGTTTGCAAGGTGTGCGATAGGCCCATAGCACTGCTGGAATTTTCAAATCCTAGTCATCGTAATTAGCATTACATACCTTCGTCATTGCTATTTCCAAAATTTTGTTGAACGATTCAATAGTCCCATTCACTTATGGATGGTATGGTGTGCTTCTATTATGTTGCACCTACAGTTCCTTAGTTAACACTCTCACAATATGGTTGATAAAGTGACTTCCCTGGTCACTCATCAATATTCGGGGACACCTAAACTGTGTCACAATGTTTTCAAAGATGAACCTTGCTGTTGTCGCAGTGGTACAATCCACAACTGGTGCAGCTTCTGCTCGCCTAGTCAGATAGTTAGTTGTGGTAATGATGTATCACACACCAGTCCTCTTCCTCGGTGGATTAATAGGACCCACAAAATCCACTGCCCATTTATCAAAAGGTTGCAAAGTCACCTACGACACCAATGGCATCTCATCCCGCTGCGATGGTTTACCGACGCGCTGGAAGACGTTGCAACTCCTTGCATATTCTGCAACACCATTATGTAATGTAGGCCACCATAGCCCAATGTGCAACACCTTTCGTGCAGTAGCTTGTCCTCCATAATGACCTCCCATAATTCCTGCATGTGCTTCTTCTAGAATGGGTCCCTACTCATGCGATAGGATACACCATCCCAAAATTTCATTTGGGCCAAGCTTATATCACTACCCAACAATCAGCTGAAAATATGAAGCCTTTACTACCAACTGCTTCTTTTGACTAGTCGACATGTTTTCCAGGGCGACGCCAATGGAAAAAAACTAAATAATTGGGACATAGTGATCATCTGCGATGTCAACATGAAACAGTTGTGCATCTGGCAATACGTCATCAATATTGGTCAGTTCTTCACTGGTCTCAATGAGAGACAGGTGATTAGGACTAGCATTCAACTATCCTGGTTTCACAACTATTTCAAAGTCAAACTCTTGGAATAGAAGAAGCCACTGATAGATTCCCCCCCCCCAACACAATATTATTAACCAAGTATTGTAGAGCTGAATGATTGGTGAACATCTTGAAATGTGCACCCAACAAATAGTGCCTAAATTTTTGCAAGGCATAAACCATTTCCAAGCCTTCTCTTTCAGTCATTGTGTAATTTCATTCAACAAATGAAAAATTTCTACTAGCATCTGCGATTGGGTGATCCAGGTCGTCCTCTCCTGGTTGCACAAGAACAACCCCTAGTGCAACAGAAGAGGCTTCTACGTGCACATGGAATTCCTTATTCCAATCAGGAAAAACCAGTATGGGTGCGGAGGCCATCTTGGCCTTCAATGTGTCGAAACTGCCTTGACATTCCTAAGTCCACTTATGCGGCGTCTTTTTTTAGTAGCTTTTCCATAGGGGCATTAATCGTAGCATATCCTTTGATAAACTTGCGATAGTACCCCATGTGCCCAAACGTCACCCGAAGCATTTTCACATTCATCGGCAGCGTCAAACTAAGGATTAGCACGATCTTCGCCGAATCGACCAACAGACCTTCCTTACATACTATGTACCCAAGTAGCATTCCAAATGGCGCACAGAAAATGCACTTCTTAGAATTCAATGCAATCTAATGTTGTCGACACCTTTCTAGCATTAATCACAAGTTATCGAGATGGTCCCTAATTAGTCCATAGATGGTCCAATCATCCATATATACTTGTAGGAATTTTTGAATAAAGTCTTTAAACACGACAATGAATACGCGAGAAAATACCGCTGGTGCATTCTTCAGCCCAAAAGGCATGACTATATATTGAAAGCAGCCTCATTTAGTTACATACATGGTCTTATGGTGATCCTCTTTAGCAATCTGGATCTGGTGGTACCCTGAAAAACCATTTGTGAAAGAATACATCTCCTGACCGCCTACTCCTTCAAGGACCTCGTATGTAAAGGGAGTTAGGAACGGATTGTGCATGCATGCATCATTCAACTTTCTTAGGTTGACACAAACACAAATTTTGCCAATCTTTTTATCTTGGACCACCATAGGGCTTATCCAATCTGATTCCTCTACTAGCTAGATGATCCCAGCATCCAGCATCCAGTCTATCTCAGCCTTTACACGGTCCTTGTATCGCAGGTTCAGTTGATATGGCCTATGTCGTACAGGTTTTGCATCTGGTTTCAACAGAATTTTCATCTGCCCCAGGTCCCCTAATATCCCCTTCATTTCTGAAAAAACCACATCTAAAAAAGATCCTGGAATTCATGCAGCAGGTCTATGATTTTAGCCATTGTCTCCTCGTCCCAATAGTCCCCGACATTGGCAAATTTTGGGTTCTCTGTCGATCCAATGTTGACTTTTCTGATCCTTAGCGGCTGACTTATCAAATCCTTCGGTATGTCTGGTACTGCGACATCGCGGCTTCCTTTAGACTCCAGAATATTAACATTTCGTAACTTGTCATCATCTTTAAGTTCCCCAAACAGGTTGTAACATGTCCTCATAGATTGTATTGAGTAGTGTGCATGTGGATCAATTGGGTATGCGACATGAATGACTTTCAACACTACGTCATGAATGATTTGCAATGCATTATGTACCTCTAGGTTGGCATCCCAGAAACTAAATGTCTGCGTAAAGAAAACATACAACTCCTCCCAAGTGGTGATACTTCTGCGCAATTATGCTGCTACATACCAGGATCTCGGCATCTCATCCAGAGTGTGAACAAAAGCATGGACCCACTCATCTTTGGGTCACAATGCCCACAAGGCCTGACATTCTATCAAATGGCTGGTGGATTCATTTTTCCCATCATATCTCCCAGCATGATAGACCTCTGAATCATCGAATCACGCCATCATCAATATCTGGCACTGTTCCCTGTCATAGATCATTTGCTTGTGCGCCACCCACCATCGAGCCAAAGTAGCCTTCAGCGATATCTATAGGGCCAATACCCTTTATGGTTCAAACACTTTCTCTTCAAATTCTTGAAAAAATTCTAATAATCCTGGCAGTCCTTCAAAAATTGGAAACTCGACAATCTCATTTTCTACGTGTTGGAGAGACTATGTGATCAACCCACATTTCCTGAATGACACCTCATTAGCCTATTTTGCCAATTTTCCAAAGCATCATTAGAATCGCAGAACGCGGAACTAGTGTTGGGCCATCCAAGTTCACCATCGATGGTAGGGTGGATATAGTCTTCGGAGATATTATAGGCGTGGTCCCAACTTCTACCGTCTTCATCCCTCACAGGTTCAATATACCGACGCCTTTCCTGGGGGTCCATGAGACTAATGACCCTGACATCCTGGTTCTCAAACGTCATGACCCATTTCTTGAAATTGATGACCACCATGCTATCATTAGCCCACCCAATCCCTAGGAGTGTGGGATAAGAATCTCCATCTCAACTACTTCTATCACATCAAAATCAGCATGCGTTTTCATACCTTCAATATCGACAACTATGTTTGACACACGACCAATGGAATGAACTTTCGCCTGATTTGCTAGTCACAGCTGTACCGGAAACCAGCCCAATGTCGACTTCCCCATCAACTACCAGGTTTGCTTGGTCAGAATGTTTATTTCTGATCCAAGATCCAGAATAACAGAGTCAAACTTGTAATCTTCGATCTGGATATTCATCCTCATCTCCTTACCCGTCTTCCTCTTTTGCAGTGAGTTCACCGTAGAATCCTTCATTGTCTTATACCGATGGTACAATAACTTTTCAAGCTCGACAAGGGCTTTGAGGTCCCTTGCCAGGGAAAAAAAACTCTCAAACAATTGTTGCAAGGTACCATGCTACTGCGATGGTCTTGCCTCTACAAAGGGATCAAAAGCAGATGGCATGTCAATAATCGGTAACTTACCCGGATTTCTCTTGATGGCATGCTTGGCCTCAAAGAAGGTGTCCTTCTCTGTCGCAATATCAAATGCTACCTTTTTCTTTCCAGCGAGCCAAACTTGTTGTCACAGTCCATCGTCTCCAGTTGTCACACCAATGCAAGTGACAATCCCAACATCGACAGACTTCATTCATGGTTCGTCATGAATTGTTGCAACCGTCAATCCTTGATTTAGGTTTCGAGCATGATTTAATGGGAGATTCTGATTTAATGGCTTTCTGAGTCTGTGGCGGGTTCTATGGTGGGATCTGGGTTTGTAGTGGGATTTGATTATGCATCGTCGACTGGTTATGTACTTGGAACATGGGGCTGGTTCTGAGTCTGTGCATTCTGCAACTAAGGAATGTTTCCAACCTGCCATTTTGCAATTAGCTGAGGGAAATTTTCAACATTATGCTCGTTGGCCGCACAATATGTACACTGCGCATGAGGATACTTCCACTGGTAGTGCCCAAATGCTCCATAGGTATAACATTGGATTGGTTCGTGACCTCGTCCTCCTCCTCAACCGAAGCCTCCTCCTCATCTCCTGAATCCTCTATGGAATCCTCCTCAGACTCCTTGCTGAAACTAAGGTTGGGCCATCTGCTGCTACGGGGGGTTTGGTTGCTGCTAAACATAGTGCGTAACTTGAACGCATTGTGGGTGGGAGTGAATGAGGGGCGCCTGATTATACTATGGTCGTGGCGCATACTGCGGTTGTGCTACAAGCTGTGGTTGAGGTGCAAACTGTGGATACGCTGTAAACTATTGCTACGATTGCGACGAGATAAATTGGATCTAGGGTGGTGGTGTATACTGCACCTATGCTGTTGTTTGTACCATCTTTGGATGTGCTTGTATTTCTTGGGGGTCCTCACCTTTCACAAAGTATGAATCATATGTCCTTTCCTGGAGCAAATCATAAACTCGTTAGTTTTTATCATCATGTCCTACTGACCGACAAAATGTGCAATACATATTTTCTACCTTGGTAACCATCTTTTGCATGTATTTGCAATTCTCATGTCAATGCCCATCTACCTGACATATGCAGCACCATGGTATACCAACGCAGCTCAATGGATTTGGAGCTCCTGAAAGCAAATAATTTCAGAACGTCGGACATGTATCCTTGGTATGTCCGTCTGTATGACACTGGGTTCACCAAAGGTCATCATGATTTTCCTTGGCCTTCTTGATTTCCTGCAGTTGGAGCGTCATATTGGCCAACTTTTCTTGAATCTGGTTCATCCTGACCGCGGTTTCTCCTACTGGCAATGCTTCCAATTTCATCGTGGTTTTCAGAGCCTCGCTTTGTGTCACAATCTTTTGCTACTTTAGCGGTTGTCTGATATGTGGGACAAGTGCAGCGATGAACCACTCCTTTTGTTGAACATCGCTCATCTAGAAACTGACTCAATCCATCAACGTCTTAAACTGTTTATCAAAGTCCCAAATTGTTTCATTGGGGAATTGCTTAATCTCTTTCAACTCAGTAATGTACTGAGCTTCAGAATTCATCTTCTTGAATTCTTCAAATAACCCTGTACAGATCTCATCCAATGTTCTTGTGGTCCCTCCCTGAGGAACCTGCATGAATTTCATGTACCACTTCAGTGCACAACCCCTAAGGGTGGTTTCCAGCTGGCTTTTCTTGACATCATCATCTACAGTCTGTCGGGTGGTCCAGATCGCCTCACACAGGAATGAGTATTGTTTTGGGTCGTCGATGCCATTTCCATGAAATATTGGTAGCTATATTTCATTGCCCGCCATCCTGGGATTTCTTCCTCCTGTAGGTACTCTATTTCTAGACTACTGCTGACATGTCGAGCAAGTCGACGCAGAATGCACATTTATTCCTAATGGTGGAGTAGTGCGTGGAGGTGTGGACACGTTACTGCTAGGGTTCGATGCTATCGTCCTTCTGAAAGTAACCTGGGCCTAGTCGTCCTCATTTCCACTCAAAGGTCACTTTCTCCCATGTGGTTGTTCCTTATGGCATCACACTTCAATCACAATAGGACCTTCTCCTATCCTCTTCCTCTTCTCTCAAAACCTTGCTCCTCCTCTTGTACAAACACTTGTTTCCTCGGTGACCTTCACACTTTCACCAGAACTCATGCCCATCTACCCCTTACCTTTCAATGTGTCTCCCCCCTTTCACCGTGGTGCCTTCATCCTTCGAACACCATAGTTCCACTACTCTTGGACCATCTTCAGAATACCTTTTTCACAGACCAGCTGTTTAATTCAAAGCTACAAAGACAACAAGAATATACCTTGTGGTTCACTGAAGAACTCCCTTTTTGCTTCGCTAAATGACTTATTGGTGTCAACTACAAATTTGGTAATGTAGCTCTCCAAGATACTATCCAACCACACCTCAACAACTTGCAATGCCTTATTATCTATTTCTTGTAATTCCTAGATCAGCTCTGGAGTCCAAGATGTTGACTCTCCTCCTTGGAAGTATGTCTTCTTAGAAGTGAACTTCGCCAGCCACTCATGCAAGATGATAGGAAACTCACAAAAGAACCATTCGTGACAATTGTCATGAATATACCTATCCAATCAATTTCTCGTTGACAACTTTAGATTCTGATTTTTAGCTTCAGTAAACTCTTGTAGTTTCATACCAAACCACCCCTTAATCTCCGATCAAGTCGGATGCCAAAACATATCCTCCTTTTAATCGCAACTCGGTCCCGACAATGGAACCATTTGTTGGTGAAAACCCACCAACAAAACCTCATTGACAGGGGTTCTCACTTTTTCGACACCCAACCAACGTGATCTCCCTGAGCATCGGCCTAGACAGGTTTTACCCTGCCCAGCAACACCTGCAGAGCGAACGAAGTCTCACCCGAGATGTTCAAGGGAGAGCTGTTGAAACCAAGTTTCTGATAGTAAGAAGGGAGGCTATGGGATCCAACGGGGAAAACATCATAACTATTAGATACAGAACTAGACAATTATCATTGATTCATCTTTGCAACTACAGATTGCATCATGCATTTGTCACAGTAGGGTTAGTGCAACAACATCATTTATAAATAAAATTAACTCATAGTGTAACATAAATGTGACAGAGTAGGAAGAGATCACGACAACATCAGTAAACCATAATAGATTCAACACACTTCTCATTGATATCACAACAAAGAAAACAGTGATACAAAATACAAGATTTATGCAACAACCATCATGTCATATTCATTATGCGCAATAGATCCAAAATAGATAATTCTTGTCCACAGCAGGAGACCAATTACATCCCAAAACTTAGATAGATCGCAGATAAACACATGATTCCTCATAACAACAGACAGATCACACTAGATCTCAGACTTGATATTATTGATGTTTCTCCTCTATCTATCGTGATGTCAATCTCTATGTCAATGATGATAATAATGTCCATTACAATTACAAAACTAGCTCTATATAGAGGCTTGCGCCTTTATATTGAACGTCCACTTCTAACTAACTTCTAACCACTAATGACCTATGGCAACAAAACTTGGTCAAATAATATATTAAATATTAAAAAATGGTTATCTTTTCACCCATCGCGTTGATTTGTCCTTGCGCAGTGTCACATGAGCTTGCGCAACTGCCGCGATGCTGTGCAAATCACTTACCAAAACCCCTACCAACACTCCTGATGTGGGAGAACCATACTGCAAGACCATTAATAAGCAAGGTATGAAGGACCTCCACCTGGCCTTCCAATTGCCACGGGGCAGCCATCTTAGCGCTCTGGGTACCTCGTTGCAACTCAAAACCTCAACTTCAACAATTGTTGCCATTCTGAAATTTGCTATGGCCCATTCTAACCCTTGCAACATACCCTCAATCTATGTTGCATTGTTTGTTTCCCTAGCTATAGAACCATAGCTGAAACCACGCATCTCCCCCCACTGGTCACGGATGATGAAGCCATACCCTGTCGGGCCCGGATTTCCTTTATATGCACCATCAAAATTTAATTTAGATAAACCGAACGGTGGAGGAATTCAACAATCAAGACTCTGTGGGAGGAAAGAATTCATTGCATTATCGAGAAGAACTGTCTGAAAGTCCTTGAAACCCCAAATAATCGGAATCATCCTTTCAGTACCATTCATCTCCCATTCCATTTTCTCCCACTTACCTAGAAGAATAGTTTCATGCATTTTAGAGGCCATATTATCCCAAAATTTGGAGATCCGACTCGTGTTTTCTCTAAACATTCTTGAATTTCACTCATTCAAAATCGCCCAAATAAAAAAATTTGGAAAATTTTCCCAAAGACGATTCAGAATGTGATTAAGGAAGGGTTTATTGGGCCATTTAATTAGGGAACTGACTGGGTTATGGTGAATCTTGGCTATGCGATAGAAAATCAATGCGCCACAATCCCAAAGCTCGAAAGAAAAATTACAAGAATCCAAAAGATGCATTGAGGTTTCCTCCTCCTGTTCACATAAAGGACAACAGTAAGGACCATGCAATCCGTGCTTTTACAAATTTTCTCTAGTTAGAATTCTGTTTCGAAGAACTAACGAGCACTAAATAGAAATCTTTGGCCAAACCTTCTTGTCCCATAGATTACTCCAGGTTTTGTCTTCCTTGTCCATGTTATTTCGATGCAATATAGAACAAGCCTCTTTTAGAGAAAAAAATCCCTTTTTGGGTATAACCCCAACGAATGTTAGCAGTTCCTTCCTACCGCCTGATACGACGAATATGGAGTTCCTCTTCCAGGTGTTCAACTTCTGTTATTGGGCCTAACTGCTCCAACTAAGGATGAGAAGCCTAAGAGTGAAAAGTAGTACAGGAGTCCTGATTTCACCATAAATACTTGACCTTAAATATACCCTTAGTTTTGCATTCCATCTGGATCATAGGGCACATACCTTCCCTTCCTAGTGAAAGAAGTTGTTTCCAAGAATCCTCCCAAATCTTTGTTGTATTTCCATTACGGATCTCCCAAAAACTATGCTTCTGAACGAGGCTACGACCTTCCCAAGGAATTCTCCAAATATGTGATCCATATTTGTCCTCATAAAACCTAATTAATTCACAGTTGTCCCAGTCTTTCACATATTTATTAGAACACAATTTATCCCAAGGTTTCTAGGTATGTGTTATTCATCTCCACCAAAGTTTTTCCCCAGCCACTAAGCTATCCTTTTCAAGTCCACAAAGCCCCAACCCACCCTGCGCTTTGGTAGTACAAACAATGTCCCATTTTACCAACGCCCATTTGTGGGATTCCTAAGTTCCACTCAATAGAAATTTCCTTTGGATATTCCGCAAATCTCGAAGAATAGATTTTGGGGTCATCATAGAGGAAAACAGGTAAGTCAGCATAGCTTGGAGAACATAGTTAACCAAAACCAGGCACCCTGCCAAATTAAGTGGTTGCAAAGACCAATTACCCATGTGTTTCTTAATTTTGTCCAACAATTCAATCCATGAACCTTTTTTTGCAATGGAATTTATTAGGGGAGTTCCCAAGTATTTGGAAGGGAGGGAGCTCTCTTGAAATTCCAAAATATGACATATGTTTCAGAGAGTAATACTAGGAGTATTAAAAAACAAGACCTGGGATTTTTGAGCATTAACCTCTAAACCAGGAGCCTTATCAAACAGTTCTAGGAACTGTTTAAAATGACCATCTTCCTACATAGAGGGATAACCCATAAGCATGGTGTCATCAACAAAATGTTGATGGGTATGTCAGTTCCCTTCATTTGTCCCTCTTAAGCCTTTGATAGAATTACTATCTCTGAGAGATGAAATAGAGTGCCCCAAACCTTCAGCCATGATAATAAACAAAAAAGGGGACAAAGGATCCCCTTGGAGAATGCCCCTCGAGGGTTTGATGATTCTTGAAGGAACCCCATTCACCAAGATAGAGAAAAAAGCCGAAGAAACGGGTTGCATGATCCAAATAACCTAGTTCTGGTTAAAACCAAAGGTTTCAAGCATTTTCCTTATAAATTGTCAATTTAATTTATCATAGGCTTTAGCAATATCCAATTTGACCAACATACCTGGAAGTTTTTTTCTTTTAAGGGAGTGTAACATTTCATGGACCAAAATGATCCCATCTGATATCTGTCGACCTTCAACAAACCCTGTCTTCTCCGGGGATATCAGTGATGGTAAAATAGGTTTCAAATGATTAGCAATGACTTTTGTAATACCTTTGTAGATTACATTACATAAAATGATAGGTCAGAATTTGTCTGAGGAATTAGCCCCTTCACATTTAGGAATAAGAGTAAAGAAAGTGGCATTCAGGGTAGGCAGAATACGGCCCGAAAACATGGATTTCTCCACAATTTTCCAAACATCCATCTAGACCATCTCCCAGAAATGATGAAAAAAATTCATAGTAAAACCATCCGGATTTAGAGAGGTTCCTACCTTCATTTGAAATACTGGTTCCTGAACCTCTTGGATAGTAATAGTTTTCATTAATAGTTGATTCTGATCATTAAAGACCAATAATGGGATTTTACTTATAATGGCTTCAATATCCCCTAAGTGGTTCCTCCTGGGATCACTTAAAATATCCGAGCAGTGGGAATTTAGGATTTCCTCAATATCTTCCCTCAACTCAACCTTGTCTCCCCTATCATGTTAAAGCGAATAGATTTTATTTTGAAACATGTTCTGGATAACCGAGTGGTGAAAAAAATTGGTATTCTTCTCATCTTGTTGGAGCCATTTAATTATGGACTTTTCCCACCAAAATGTTTCCTCCTGTTTCTCCCGTTCTTCTAACTTAGCTTCCAGATTCCTTTCTTCCTCTATCAAGGCCGAAGAATGTCCTTCATTAGTCCCAATAGTCTAGATCTCATGAAGACGAACTTCCAAATGTTATTTTTCACAAAAAATATTCCCAAATTATTCCTTTCCCATTTCTTGATCTTGGATTTCAAACCCTTTAAATTGTGCTGGAAATTATACATACTGGGTTCCTGATCTACCCTCATCTCTACCCACCAGGATTTAATTTTACCTTTAAATTCTAGATTTGCCAGCCATAATTGTTCGAAGAGGAAAGGTTTCTTAAATTGGGAACCCAACCCACTCCACATGAGTTCCATCAGCCAATGATATGAGCTCCAACCTGAGAGGGTTGCACCATGGATTTTTCTCCCCGATTCAATTATGGATTCAGTGACTAAAAACGGGTCCAGTCTTGATGCAATATGACGATCCCCCGATCTTTTGTTATTACAAGTAAACCATCCCTCCCTCAGAGTAATGTCCACCAGACCAAGATCCTCAATAGTTTCTTTAAAATATTACATTCTTCCTCCAAACATCGTTTGCCACCTTTTTTTCCTCTCACGAAGTCATAAGATTAAAATCTCCTCCCACCACCCAGTGCTCATTTGGAAGACTCTACCTCAGATGTTTTAGGGAGCTAAGAAAACTACGCTTGTCCACCGATTTTTTAGGACCATAGACATTCGTAACAATCCCAAAGATAGGAAAACCCGTCACCTTAAAATTAGTTGTAAGCAAGTTGCGCATCCCTTGAAATCCAGTTAGGGTAACCCGAGATGAATCCCAAAGGATACTCAAGCCACCAAAAAAACCTCTAGCATCTATTCCCATACTTTCACATCTTGGCCATATTTTTCCCTGAAGCTCCTGAATCTGATTAGTCAAACATTTAGTTTCTTGCAAGAAGACAATGGACGGATTTTTCATCTTAATATTTTTACGTAGAATTTTGATCTTTCTGAGGCTATTAATGCCTCGAGTATTCCAGAATAGGAGCTTCATTGGGGAAACCTACAACCCGAGGGAATCTTTGAGTGTCAGGTATTGTCCTGACTCAACCAACCTCCATCCAACATTTGCAACCCTCTGTTTGTTCGTTTTGCATCCATTTTTCTCCCCAAAATCCTCTACTTTCCTTTTCGTGTCTTTGAGGGATACCGAACTAATACCTAGAAAATTTGAGGTTCTAGCTTGCAGAATGGCTTCCTTAAGCAGGCTAACTTTTTCTTGAGTAACATAACCTTTGTCTTTCTCTAAACATGCTTTTTCAATCCCTTCAAGATCCAATTCCCCTATATCCATATCCTCAACTTCCTCCTCTGATTCTTGTCTCATACCTTCATCACATATATTATTATTTTGATCTTGATTTTTGACAAGACTCAAGTCTAACATCTCATCCTTTGAGCCAGGATTCTTGAGTAGAGGACTTCTTGTTTTCGAGGTTTCTCCCTCATGATGTCCTAGAACTTCAAAAGGATTTGAGGTAGCCATTTTCTTATGAATTTTTGATGTTCTTGTTTCATGTTACCACTTTTTCGAGTTGTAACTTTGAAAAAACCCGAATCCACTTGATCTCCCTCCTTGCCTGACTTATTTTTAGGTTCATTCATAGGACATTCTCAAAATAAATGGACATATTCATGGAATATACGACATCTAAAAGGGATTTGTTCATAGTCAATATTTTGCAGCCAATTCTCTTCGTCCCATATCATCCTGATGGCCTCCAGTAATGCCTTAGACAAATCCATATAGGCACAAATGCGAGAATAAGTAGTATAACGTTGAATCTTAGTTTGCTCATAAATTTTGATAAACATTCCTAAATAATTTCTCAAATCTTCCATAATTTCAGAGTCCCAATATTCATTAGGAAGAGAGTACAACCTAATCCATACAAGGGAAATTCTCATATCTTCATTTTCCGGTCTAAATTTCTCTTTCCAGGGTCATAAGAAGAGACCCACAGAATAATAGAAATATGAACCTCCATCAATGATCTGATTCTTGTCCTCCAAACTGATAAATGAGATTGTAAAGAAACCTTTTGAGCCCAAGTGAAGATCAAAATTACCCTTCGGCTTCCAGGAAGAGTTGATACACCATATCAATGATTTCTCATATGGTTGCATACCTATGAATTTGCCAATAAGAGAATGGTCCATCATAAACTAGATCCAATCTCTCAGATGCACATATTTTATTACCATAGACGGGATCAAAGAATCCTTCAGCATACATTGCCCAGGTTTACAGCCTAGTCCGAATGAACCTAGGATCGACCGTTCCGATGGGCTAATTGGGATCTCACCAATTTTTAGGTCCTCTGCATTGGGGGGTCGAGCAGAAGAGCCCCCCTCCCCTAATAAAAAATAATGTTTATTAGTTTAATATTTTTAAATGTGAAAATTTTAAAGAATGTGAATATATTTTAAGAAAACAATTTCATATATATATTGACAAGAACGCGAAAGAGAAATTTTATATAAATATGGAAAGTAATAAACATACATGTCAGCCTTAATATATGCATAAGAAAAGTTGAGCAATCAAAATTTAAGATTTCCCTGTCCCATATAGCCTCTTTCAAGAGTTCAAAATATAGGAAAACACCATGGCATATTATGCTTCCTTTAAAGGGGTATACCCTAACAAACTGCCCATAGAGTTTTATACAAAAAAACATTATCACAATAATAAAGAAGAACACTGAAAATCATTCCTAGATCTGGGATTTGGTCTTCTGTGGTGCCAGGTTGAACAATGGAGGCTTCTTCCATGGGAGAGGTTTTGTCTTGCTGCATCAGGTTGTTATTATCCCTGATCCAACCAACCATGATTTGTTGCAAAGCACTAAGCCTGTCCTGTAGTTGTTTAAACCAACTCTCATTCCTTTCGTTGTTAATATGCAAATAATGTTGCTACTGGGATTTTAAAGCATTAATGGCCCTCATACATTCTTTGTTCCTTATTATCTAAAACAACTCGACATTCGCTACCCTGCTTATAATTTCTTTAATCCCTATGGATTACACTCTTAAACTGCCCTCTATGACATTATGTGTGCCTTTTGACCCGAAGCAACTCAATATTCCCTACCCTGCTCATAATTTCTTCAATCTCTCTGGAATGCACTCTTACACTGCTCTATGTCATCCAGATGAGTGGAGATATTGATAATGTCTATCGAAGATTTATTATTCTCATCACCATCCACCATTGTTATTCCATACACACACCTCAACATTTTCTATAATCCACAAAGAAGCTTTTCAATTTCAAAATTTCACTTAGAATTTCCTCCTAGCTAGTGAGCTCCACTATAGAAGACCTACTTCCCTTATTGCATCTAAAGGATTCCATTCCAAGCTAGGGAGCCTATATACCACCCTTCTCGAGCTTTCAGGATATGGAAAATAACTGAGAATTGGAAACTACTGGATTATCGCTTGGATAAACAAGACTCACGAGAATGAAGAATGAAGCCCTTGTTGCCTTATGTTTAAGTCTATCCAAATTGAATAGTGGACTACAACCACTTGTCCCATCTTCATCCAACATGAATTGTACCTTCGCATGCCAAGAATCCTGGGTAGTGTGCGAACTATCAGATCAGTGAACCTCCTTTAATGTTTTCACATGGACCATAGCCGAAATGATAATTGCGAGGGAAAGAGGGGAAGCACTGACCATCCTGCATTTATTGAAATCTAGGATGTTCCAACATCCTTTATCCGGACTTTCAACCATCTTAACGTGGGTTGGTCTAGTTCTATAGTTTTCTTACCGATGATGTAAAGTAGTTTCAATATGGGTCTATAGGACACTTCCATCTCTTCTCATTGTCCCAAGGGTGCTCTCGGTCATAAGTGGAAATAAGGAATCCATTTAGAGTGAAGGATTTGGCTAATAATCAAGAGGTTCCCTTGCTTGAGATGAGATCCTATGTTGGATTCCTTATCCGCTTCTATATTGTTCTTGCACTTAATATGGAAGAAGCGTATCTTTGAAACATTAGGGATGAGTTCTAGAATTATTTTTTGGACTCTCCCCATAGCTTCTTCCTTACTAGATTGGATGTTTCTAATCTTCTGAATGACTATCCAAGAGTCGCCAAAAAATTCATAGTTTTGGAACTTGAGATCTTCCATTGTTTCTATTCTCTACATTAAACCAACCCACTTGGTTGATTGTTTGTTCTGCTACCCAATCCCCAATTGTAAGAATGGATCTTGTTTCCTCTAAAGTCAAAAATGACCTCCCCTGGACCTGCCTTCCTACCAATTTCCTACCTTCCTACCAATTTCCTAAAATTAAAGTAAATTACATTTTAACATTTTTTTTATTTACATCAATTCAAATTTTATATTTAATAAACTAGAAACAAATAAACCATCCAAACAATGAATGCAAAATATATACTTACAATATGACCATAATACTAAATTGAACTCAAAATATCATTTAATACTAAAAGCATACCAAATTATTTAAGTAATTTCTTTAGATGCCATAATCAAACATTTCTGGATTTTTACCAGTTAAAACTCAAATAAACATTTATAATATAATTAATTTTGGAGAGTATACAAATATTTTTAATTCATTCTTTTTAAGCGGTTGTGGTAAAATATTTATCAATTTTTACCAGCAAGATTGTTAGTCGGATACTTCCAAACTAATTGGGCCAGCAAGGAGCTCACTAATTTTGTATGACAAGAAATGTAGTTTTCATTTTTCCTTTTTTAAATACCATCCTATGTATATAGGATGATTCATCAATTGTTTTATCTAAATTTGGACGTATGACACTATAATTGGATGTAAATGCTTGGAAGAACTTATGGTATAAGTTTTTTTCAGATGGAAAGATTTATGGGAAACTTGGTAATACTTTCCACATTAATGGATGGTAGAGGTGGTAAACTGCCGGCTATCCTCTCAAAAGGTCTAACCCCAAAGGACTCAAGGCTCAAACCTGTGACCTCTCCCTGAACCGAAAGACTGTGCACACATCTTACCAATTGAGATAACCCTTGAAGCTAACACATGGCATAAGTTGAGATACATAAATTGCATCATTGAGAATGTGTTTGTTACAAGTAATTGTTTTAGATGGTTTCGTAAAGGGAATTAATGAGTAGCAGTATGTGAATGGCCGAAACAGCAAGGAGATGCCTAACACATAATAATAATAAAAAGGCACAAATAACAAGGGCCTGGTCAAATTTACATTTCATATTTCTGGTTCAAAATTCATTGGTTTTTAAATTTATTAGAAAATTTAAAAATAAAATTAAATAAGTAATTGATGAAAGAGGAAATTAGAGTTTTATTTTTCCTTTTAAGTATTTAAGATAATACACTAGTTAACACAAATATATATTTATAATTAACAAAATTATTAAAGTTATATGTTAATAACAGGGAAGTATTGACTTTACTAGTTAGGATGTGAAATAAATACTGAAGAATGAAAGGAGAGAGTGATTATAAATTGGACATATAAATCTTTGTAAGGTGGAGAGAAGTTTTGTATAAGTAGTGTTATTTAAAAGGGAAATCTTATTTTAGAAAATCAAATTGAATTAAGAAAGAAAGTTCAAAAGGTAAAAGAAGTTAAAAAGAAAGGAAAATGAGGTCCATTCAAGATCTTCTCTTGAAACTGTCATGGATTTTCATGGAGAAAAGATCTCATGTTAAGTTGGATTTTATATGAAATTGATATTATATTATTTGTTGAAACTTGTGAGTATGAAGAATCTGAGGTTCCTAACATATAAAGATTTGTCTTATGACCTGTATTGAATAAGAGATCCTGCCATAAGAAATCCTTCCATAGACGGAGCAAAAGACATAACATGTTTCATAAAGACAAACATTTTCCCTCATATTAGACTTCAGAAGAAAGATCATTTCAATTAATACATGTGGATCACAAGGGTTCACCTAGTAGGAAATATTATACCACATGAGTTGATATTGGGGGATTTAATACTCTAAAAAAATGGACGCAACGTATTACTTATTATATTGGAGTTAAGGGGTATTTTCAACATATTAAAACATATAGATATTAGGGTGGTTTATAATTGTGTTTCTATGGGGTCTATGTGTGAAGGTGGTGTGAACCTGATTTTCTTTGTAGTTGTAGTAAAGTTTGAATATTTTGTGTAGTTGTAGTGGTATTTGAATATTCTGTGTAGTTGTAGTGGTGTTTGAATAGGCATGACATATGAGTGAAGGCGGTGTGAATTCAATTGGAATGATTGAGTATAAAGTTGACTTATGTTCAGGGGGTTGTTCCCCATCCTAAAATATCTTCTCTCACTCAGATTTAATGTTTCACCCTATAAGCTTCTTACAATATCGATACTACGAGTTGCATCATGTGATCACAATACTAATGGTAAAATAAAATTTGGTATTAAAAATGCAATGGAAAAAATGGATATAGAGAATATTTAGTGAAAATAGGTGCTTATAATTGGAAAGGTATATTGGGAGGGGGTTCACAAAAAATGTTTTCGAAGGCATTTCTCAATATCTAGTGAAATTAGGCGAGACAAGATTTAATATCATGTGAATGCAAATACTATGTTGTTGGTTCATAGAGTGAACTCCTTGAGATGTGGATGGAGACTTGATATATCAATGCTAAGAAAATTTATATAGTGATGTGTTGTTTCATGCCTATTAATTTTACTTTTGGTAAGAAGCACAATCTAGATAAAGTTTTCCCTTACAATGGCTTAGAACATGATATTTCCATTCTGATAAATGAAGGAGATATCCTCTTGCTAGGAGACTTTAATGTTGGAATAGAAACTAACCAAGCTATTATTTTAAACAATTATTCCAACCCCAATCCTCTATGGCTAGATGAGGTCCTTGTTTTAGCCAATAGAAACAACATAAACTTTGAAGAATTGGTTGATAATTTGTTTGGTGTTGAGATAATCAAGTTGTGGAGTTCTCAATATATAACAATTTATAATGGTCTTATGAAATGGTATAAATCTAGCTAGATGACCTATATCCATGGTTTTGGTAGTAGTGTCATATATTATGTGATATATGTTGTTCTCGTTGACAACCAAATAGTAAAATTTTACATCCTTAAATGACCATGAGTTCGACTCTGGCCATAGACCTTAGCCCTAACTTTAAAATTGATAAGCGCATAAGCCTCATAATAGATAATTATAAACAAAATCACTTGATCTTTGATAAAAGTGAAAATGATATATTTTTAAGGGATTAAATAATGAATTAAATATATTACCTAAGGACAATATTGAATACATCTATCATAATTTTAACAAAACCTTCTCTAGTTCCATTAACAAGTTATCTATCATGGTGTCATGTAAAACTAAGAATAGAATGACCAACCCTTGGTATGATAAAGACTGTAAGAATACTAAAAAATCCAATAAGGATGCTTATAACGAGTCTTTAAAAACTGGCAAGATATCCAGGTACAAATCCCTAATTAAAAAGAGAAAAACGTGTTATATAAATAGAAAGAAATATAATTGTTTGCACTAGTATAAAGTAGATCCTAAGAAATTCTAGAGATAAATTCTGAGTCGTAGAACTAATGAAAAACATTATGATTCCATTAAGGGACTAAAATCCCTACCTTAAAAAGTTTATGAATCCCCTGATGTTGTGGACAACATTCAAACCCTTTCTCCAAAAGAAGAAGTTTTATCTTTTGAAGACATAGATTTTGGGGTTAAGTGAATTGCAAAAGGGAAAGCTAAGAACATTGAAAGATACTAAGTGAATATATTAAAATTTGGTGGGCCTAATGGAATCCCTCACAACCATGATCTCTTAAATTTAGTGGTCAAGTAGGGTTTCCCTAAACATTGGATAGAAAGCCTCATCCTTCCTATTTTTAAAATTTAAGATAAAAAAATCTGTCCAATTATCGAAACATTATGATTGGCCCTCTTTTATCCAAATTATATGGAATTATTTTGGAAAAGAAGATTGACATATGGCTAGAAATTCATGGAAAAATAGATAAAGACCATGCAAAATTTCAGGTTGTCATTCAATTGTATACCACCTTGTTACTCTTAATACCATTGCTAAGGAGTGTCAGAATAGTAAAATTAATCTCATGTGTTTCTTTGTTGACTTTAGAAAAAAAATTGATGTAGTGCATAAAACTAACCTTTGTAATATATTAGAAAAGCTAAAAATACCTTTCGAGTTGATAGTTGTTCCAATAAGGTTGTACATGAAGGTTAAGTTGCAGAGTTTAGGGATTATGAGGGCTGGGCAAAGAAAATTAATTGTAATATAGCATTCAATCAAGTTTGTCCCCTATCCCATACCCCATTTAGTATTTACTTTGATAAGCTAGAGGGTTGTTTGGAAGAGGCAGGTTATGTTGGCATGACTTTGGCTAGTATAGTCATGATCCTTCTTCTCTTTGTTGATGATATTGTTCTTATGGAGAGGATCCCCTATGATCTCAATAAACACCTTAAAATTCTAAAGTATTTTTTCTCTAGTATGGGTATGTATGTTAACACCAACAAACTAAAGGTTATATTAATGAAATCCCAAAGTATCACTTATGATAATTTCATGTATGGAAACAACATCTTGGAAGAAATGACTTCATATAAATATCTCAGAATCAGTTTTTATCATAAGCTTAACTGTAACTATAGTATTGAGAAAAGGGTTAATGGAGGTTGGAATGCATACTATGGACTTGAAACAATTGTAAATGAGCAGACCTCAGACTTTGGGATAGGAAGAAACTTCTATTTGAGACTCTTGTCACTTCTATTATCTTATATGGTTGTGAAGTTTGAGGTTGTAGCATCTATAAAGAATCATGGAGAAGTAAAGAGAATATACAAAAGAGCTTATAACATATGATTTCATAATTAAAAGCAATACACCCTATCCTAACCTCCGCATAGAAGTGAGTCTCTCCCCGATTGAGAGGATGGCTATCACTTTGTACCTAATGTACAAGAAAAAGATAAACAATGTGGGAGACAAGAGATTTCCTAAAATTGCTTTATACTGTAGTCAAAACTACTTGGAACTCAAGTGAGGTTGGCATAAAGATGCCAAGCCTTGGCTAAATATTTGGGGCATTGAGGAAGAGGTCACTCTATAGAATAGTAATAGTATTAAAAATATTATTACATCTAAATTCAAGGAGAAGTTGTGGTGTGATAGAGAGTTAGAGGATAAGAGTAAATTAATATATTATAAGGAGGTGATCAACCATAATCTAGAAGATCAAAAACATCTTTATGTTTTAACTAGCATAAAGAAGAAAATTAACAATGCTAAAACAAGAACAAACTCTCACAAGCTCCATAGCGAAACATGGCATTGGATAATTCCTAAAATTCCATGGGATGATATAATATATCATCTTTGCGACATAAAGAGGGTTGAGAATGAAAATCGATTTCTCATCAAATGTCCTATGCACACCCACCTTAGAGTGAAATTTCAAAATATTTGCTACAATATTGACCTTCCTAACATTTTAATTCATCACAAAAATGGTGATTTAGAAATTATTTTCTTAAATCTTTTAGACAATAGAAATAAAATTCTAAAGAAAACCAAATGACTCCTTACCTTTTAAAGGTCAAATATGCCCAAGGTGGTCTCATTGGATGTAAATAACTATCATTTCCATCGTCATCATCTTAATAATAATAATAATAATAATAATAATAATAAGTTGAATGTATGAAAGATAAATCCATGTCAAATAACAAAGAAATTTCATGAGGGTTCATATCAAGTGGAGTTGTAGAACCATAAAATGGAATGATGATGTTGTAGAACCACTGAATTCATGTGTGAGGTTGATGGGAAAATTCACTTCATGTAGTTATGGGAGTCTATGGGTGAATGTAGTTAGATGACTCAAAAGTATTTTCTTCTTTGGTCATAAGTTATTTCAATTGTCTTTTCACCATTATCTCATATCCTATGGAGTCAACACTCATTCTCACCATTATTATTCATGCAGATCTACACTAAGTAGATCTCCCTACTATTGTTCACTATTATTGTCAGATTGTGCATAACCCATAAATTCAAATGGAGACATAAGTGCAGATTTGAGGAAGAAAGAGATGGTTGTAGGTGGGCATAGAGGTTGGGAAAGTTAGGAACCATTAAACATTGAATTTGGATACTCACTTATGCTTGAGAAGCCATTAATTAACACTACATGAGGTTCTCCAACAACATACAAATGGTTGGACACTTACTGCACAGATTGGTAAGAATTGTAAGGGTTTGATTTCCTTAGGGAACTATTGATTAGTGAAAGGAAATGCCTTTCTTGTGTTGTGTGGGGAATTTGGAATGAGTTCCATGGATATGATGGATGACCTTTTGGCTAAGCATAGAGAGAAGAGTGGTTTGTGGGATGAGAGAGAGAATCATGTAGGTGTTTCATTCTCCCTAGTGGCCTCATATCCTAGCTTGGGGTGGCCTTTTACTAGAAATAGTATATGTTGGATAGAGTGCCTATGGTTGGGTAAAAAATCGCTCTTACACAACCAATTGCTTGGATCTTCTTTGTTTAAAGATAAATATTATTTTTTTATTTGGATGTGTAATGTTTATTATATGCATGTGATCATTATGCTTGTATATGCATGGTATGTGTGTGGATTGAGATTATTTTTGTTGTGTTTTACAATTACACACCTGCACATGCATATTTAATGTTATGAATTCGTAATATGACCATATGGAAAAACTTAGAAACTTAAAATTCATAAACATTCTCTTATATTGGTTAAATAAATGGATAGAGATATGATGCAACCCCTCCCACTTTTCCACCCCATAATGCTTGGATTAGGTGTGTGACGTCCCCGACCCTCCAACCGGCGAAGAGGACGCTACCATGGCTTTAACCATCCGAGCAACTAGCCCATGAACATGTGAATTACAAGAAAATGCGTAAACAGAATGCATTGAAGTAGAACATGCATACTTGATGATTTATTATACACATATGCAATTATTTATCATACACAGATGCAATTATTTATCATACACAACAGAAGCAACATACATTCATGCAAGCATTCATTCAACATGTTCATCACATTCATTAACAGAAATTATGGTTGTAGCAGTAAAACAGGCAAGATTACTTATCTTATGAAGAACCCATTCCGCAACCAGCTACGTCGCTGCAACGTTCCACCCAACCATAGGCCAGCGTGCTCCTTAATCTCTCGTGGTGCTGCCACCCTCAAGCTCGGCATGATTCTCCAAGGAATAAGGGAACAAGCAGGCTTACACATAGCCAAGGATACAGAAAACACAGCCAAGCCAACACAGTTGGGTTTATCAGGCCATCCAAGAGCTGGAGAAGGCTAAATGCTAAGCTGGTGAGCTGGTGAGCCCATTACAGAGCTAGGAAGACCTACACCGGAACTAGTCTGGCTTCTAAGACACCCACACACACCCAACACAAGGAATCGGTCCCTTCTCTGCTACACAGTCCCTCAGGCCTTGCATTCCCTTCCAGTGCTATTCAGGGGTTGTGGAGAAGAAATCCATCCCTCTAGCTATGTCTGTGTGCTTTCCAAACACACCAGGTTTATCAAGCAAACCATGCCAACATCCTTGCTCCCAACACAGTCCGAAGACCAACCATTGCACGCATGCAATTAATCAGCTGCCACAGCTTAAACAAGGAAAATGATTCCTAAGTCGTTCTTGGCCCTATCATGGCCAAAACGACTCCCAAGAAAATTACAACAGTCCCAAACGCAACAGCAAACACAATCTCAACAGGGGAAAAACCACAGCCCGTCCTAGGCAACAAAGTCATCGGGAAAACATACATAGACCACACTGAGGAAGAGAAAAATACAACTCCCAATCTGTGCATGAAATGAATAGGCTCCCATCCCCAAAATATAAAGAAGACCACAACAACCACCACAAATTTTGAGGAGGACAGCGACGACCATAAATCACGGGAAGAACAACAGTCCAAATCTCAACATTAAAATGACGGGGAAATTACACGACCATACAAGTCTATGAAGAGAACATACATCTCAAAACGTGGATGAAAGAGCACGGCTCCCAGCTCGCTGCATGAGTCGAAAACCAGGAGAAAAATCCTGTGCATGAGAATGAACAAGACTTTCACTCCTGCGTGAGGATGAACAGCTCCGCTTATGTGCGCGGATGAACAGACAACCGAGAGTGCGTGAATGTCTCGGCACTGTCGAGGAGAGAGTAGAAATATGTGGGAGTGATGGCGGTGGTTTTTCTTTGCCATTGGGAAGTCAACCGCGGGTGGAGTGTGCGTGTGGGCAAGGACTGACAGTCCTGCCACACTCCACTGCTTCAACTAACAGCTGCAGTTCTTAATGGTGGTGGTTGGATAAAACAAGGAGAGATGACACATGGCTTTTTCCCTCATTCCACAAGGTTTGACATTTCCCCCACCTTTATCCTTGTGAAAATCATGCCCCTTCTCAATTTAGTTGCTGCGAACATAGCTGGTAGGGTTATTTAATTAAAGTTGCATATTTACATGATGACAAAACTTAATATATGCCGCATGCCCTGATATACCATCGATGACAATTTTAAACCAAAACATAGCATAGCCAATCAATGGTGGGGCCTTGGCCTTTAGCTCCGCACCATGATTATTTACAATATATACATCATGTATGTTTAATGCAACGGGGTCAAAACTGGGGTGTTACAAGGTGTTACAAGACATTATACTTGTAACTTAAATTTTTTATTGATTTTGTGAGACTTTTTTAACATGATATAACCATAAAAATTATGTTTTTTTTAAGCTCCATAGAGAAATTATATTAAAATACAAAAAATAAGTACATACACAAGAAAATCATGATGTCCAAGAGCTAATAGTGGCTTCTCATTGACCCAAGTTAACAAACCTTAAACTTAATTAATCTTCCCATGCATGAGGTACCCAACATAAACCTATCCATGTGTGTCTTCCATGCATGCAATATAAAAAAACTATTATGCCAGAGTACAAATTCAAAATAAGCATTAAGTTAAACAAAATTGACTAGTAACTTCAAAAGAGAAAATTATTTGATATATAACAACTACTAGAATGTTGGAAAAGATAAAAATAAGGAAATTATTCAGAGTTGCAAACAACTTTAGCATCTTTAGGCTTCTCTTCCAAAATGGGACAACGATAGTACTCTGAGCTTGAAGTATTGTCAAGATCTTTTTTCACTGGGAGATCATGTATTTTTCGGATGGAGGAAAGGTCCACCTGGCTATTGCACTCCACATGCTTTCTCTTATGGCCACTTGTAGATGCAATATCAGTTTTATCCTGAACAAAAGAAGGCTCTTTTCTTGACTAGTTTTCTTAATTATCTGTTGGCTTGGAAACCAAAGAGGGACTCAGCAAAGAGGAAGACTGAATATCCAAAGTAGAGGAAGGGGAGGGAGAGGGATTAATGCCCCTGTTGGAAGCTGACAAGTGTAAGAAGAACTGTGCTAGGATATTTTTCACCGTCCAATAAAGTCTGCGATGAATCTAAGCTCTCTGACTGATCAGTCGTTGCAATACCACCTTTTCTTCCCATTCGTCCAACATAGTTCTTAAGTGCCCGAGAATAGAACTTTCATACCACTATCGGAGGAACCTCTATTCCCTCGATGCCCAAAGCTTCCCCTACCTCTGCTAGCACGGCGAGGGGTGGGGTGAAGCCTTCTGGACATGGTTGTGGCCGAATAATGAAGCTTAAATCATTTAACTTCCAAATTGTAAATTCAAGGAGGGACAAAAGAGAACCAGAGAACTCCATGGGTGGAAAAGGTTTTCCATCTATGTGAGTCTATGAGTGTTGAGGATGAAAAACACTTTCTCTTAGAGTGCCCTGCTTACACCGACATTAGATCTAAGTTTCATAGGATTTGTTACGATACAAACCTTTATACTACCTCCCAACTTGCCAAAACTATAGTGATCTTGGAAAGCTTCTTGGAAAGATTTTGTGCACAGGAAGAAGACTTAAAGTAAACCAAGTATTATCCTTATTAAAGTAGGATAAACCAAAGTTGGTCTTAGTGAACCTTAATCATCATCATCATCAACAACAAAATCTAAACTTCATTTTAAAATAAACCAAATATTATCTTCTTAAGATACAACTTATTTTAAAAAGCTCACTGTAAGTTTCTGAAAATATAATATCATCTGCATGAATAATTACATCTCTCCACTTCTGGTAAAAATCTGAACTCATTATATTAACACATTTTAATAATAGATGAAAATCTGAGTTCAATTCACAAAATTTGAGCTCATCTGGTATATTATCATAACATATTTGAGATACAGAGAGTATTAAATTATTAACATATTATTTGAAAGATTCTGTTTGAATCAAACATAGCAGGCGTTGGAAGGTGAGCACATCACATTCAACTCTGAGCGCACCGAGCTGCTGAAATCCCAACTCCTCCGCTGATAAATCAAGCAAAACAGCCATTAGAGGGTGGTTTATATAAGCGGTCGCTACCATGAACAACTCTCTTTCCTTCCCAACGCGCAGAGGAACAAATCCGTCGATTCCTTCTCTCTCAGTTGAAACATCATATGACCGTGAGGGGTTCAGAGTAGAGAGCTCCGATCCCAGCGCCTCAAATCTCCTACACTGAATCTTTCTATGTGGCAATACTCTTCTGACAAAATGGGGCATCAGCTTCGCCATTTTAGCTGAGATTTGTGTGCACTGTTTATGGCTGAAGATGAGGCTGAGAAGAAGACTGGAGAGTCTGGTGCTGCGACGTCATGGCTTCCTTCGAACTCTAGAATATTAACATTTCAGAACTTGTCATCATCTTCAAGTTCCCCAAACAGGTTGTAACATGTCCTCATAGATTGTATTGAGTAGTGTACATGTGGATCAACTAGGTATGCGATAGGAATGACTTTCAACACTACCTCACAAATTATTTGCAATGCATTATGTACCTCTAGGTTGGCATCCCAGAAACTAAATGTCTGCGTAAAGAAAACAGACAACTCCTCCCAAGTGGTGATACTTCAGCACAATTCTGCTGCTACATACCAGGATCTCGGCATCTCGTTCAGAGTGTGAACAAAAGCATGGATCCACTCATCTTTGGGTCGCAATGCCCATAAGGCCTGAAATTCTATCAAATGGTTGGTGGAGTCATTTCACCCATCATATCTCCCAGCATGATAGACCTCTGAATCGTCAAAGCGCACCATCATCATATCCAGCACTATTCCCAGTCATAGATCATTTGCTTGTGCATCACCCACCATCGAGCCGGAGTATCCTTCAGCGGTATATCTAGGGCCAATATCCTTTGTGGTTCAAACACTTTCTCTTCAAATTCTTGAAAAAATTCTAATAATCCTGGTAGTCCTTCAAAAATTGGAAAATCGACAGTCTCAGTTTCTACGTGTTGGAGAGACTATGTGATCAACCTACATTTCCTGAATGACACCTCATTAGCCTATTTTGCCAATTTTCCAAAGCATCATCAGAATCGGAGGACGCAAAACTAGCGTTGGGCCATCCAAGTTCACCATCAATGGTATGGTGGATATAGTCTTCGGAGATATTATAAGTGTGGTCCCAACATCTACCGTCTTCATCCCTCACGGGTTCAATATACCGACGCCTTTCTTGGGGGTCCATGGGACTAATGACCCTGACATCCTGGTTCTCAAACGTCATGACCTGTTTCTTGAAATTGATGACCACCATGCTATCATTAGCCCACCAAATCCCTAGCAGTGCGGGATAAGAATCTCCATCTTCAACTACTTCTATCACATCAAAATAAGCATGCGTTTTCATACCTTCAACATCGACAACTATGTCTAAGACACGACCAATGGGATGAACTTTCACCTGATTTGCTAGTTGCAGTTGTACCGGCAACCAGCCCAATGTTGGCTTCCCCATCAACTACCAGGTTTTCTTGGTCAGAATGTTTATGTCTAATCGAAGATCCAAAATAACAGAGTCAACCTCGTAATCTCCGATCTGGATATTCATCCTCATCTCCTTACCCGTCTTCCTCTTTTGCAGTGAGTTCACCGTAGAATCCTTCATTGTCTTATACCGATGGTACAATAACTTCTCAAGCTCGGCAAGGGCTTCGAGGTCCCTTTACAATGACAGAAAACTCTCAAACAACTACTGCAAGGTACCATGCTACCGTGATGGTCTTGCCTCTACAAAGGGATCAAAAGGAGATGGCATGTCAATAATCGGTAACTTAACCAGATTTCTCCCGATGTCATGCTTGGCCTCAAAGAAGGTGTCCTTGTCCGTCGCAATATCAAATGCTATCTTTTTCTTTCCAGCGAGCTGAACCTGTTGTCACAGTCCGTCGTCTCCAGTTGTCACACCAATGCGAGTGATAATCCCAACATCGATAGACTTCATTCGTGGTTCGGCATGCATTGTTGCAACCATCAATCCTTGATTTAGGTTTTGAGCTTGATTTAATGGGGGATTTTTATTTAATGGCTTTCTAAGTCTGTGGCGGGTTCTATGGTGGGATCTGGGTATGTAGTGGGATTTGATTATGCATCGTCGACTGGTTATGTACTTGGAACATGGGCTGGTTCTGAGTCTATGCATTCTGTAACTAAGGAATGTTTCTAGCCTACCATTTTGCAATCAGCTGAGGAAAATTTTCAACATTATGCTCGATGGCTGCATAGTATGTACACTGCGCATGAGGACACTCCCGCTGGTAGTGCCCAAATACTCCACAGGTATAACATTGGATTGGTTCGTGACCTCATCCTCCTCCTCAACCAAAGCCTCCTCCTCATCCTCTGAATCCTCTGCAGAATCCTCCTCGGACTCCTCCTTGCTGAAACCGAGGCTGGGCCATCTACTGTTGCAGGGGGTTTGGTTGCTGCTAGACATAGTGCGCAACTTGAACATATTGTGGGTGAGAGTGAATGAGTGGTGCCTGATTACACTGTGGTCGTGGCACATACTATGGTTGTGCTACAAGCTATGGTTGAGGTGCAAACTGTGGCTACACTGTAAACTGTTGCTGTAGTTGCGATGGGATAAACTGCATCTAGGGTGGTGGTGTATACTGCACCTGCGCTGCTGGTTGTACAATCTCTGGTTGTGCTTGTATTTCCTGGGGGTCCTCACCCTTCACAAAGTATGAATCATATGTCCTTTCCTGGAGCAAATCATAAGCTCGGTAGTTTTTGTCATCATGTCCTACTGACCGACAAAATGTACAATACATATTCTCTGCCTTTGTAACCATATTTTACATGTATTCGCAGTTCTCATGGCAATGCCCATATACCTGACATATGCAGCACCATGGTATACCAACACAGCTCAACGTATTTGGAGCTCCTGAAAGCAAATAATTTTGGAACGTCGGACATGTATCCTTGGTATGTCCGTCTGCATGACACTGGGTACACCAAAGGTCGTCATGATTTTCCTTGGCCTTCTTGATTTCTTGCAGTTGGAGCGTTAGATTGGCCAACTTTTCTTGAATCTGGTTCATCCCGACCACGGTTTCTCCTACCGGCAATGCTTCCAATTTCATCGCGGTTTTCAAAGCCTTGCTCTGTGTCGTAATCTTTTGCTGCATTAGCGGTTGTCTGATATGTGGAACAAGTGTGGCGATGAACCACTCCTTTTGCTGAACATTGCTCATCTGGAAACTGACTCAATCCATCAACATCTTAAACCATTGATCAAAGTCCCAAATTGTTTCATTGGGGAGCTGCTTAATCTCTTTCAACTTAGTAATGTACTGTGCTTCAGACTTCGTCTTCTTGAATTCTTTAAATAACCCTGTACAGATCTCATCCAATGTTCTCGCAGTACCTCCCTGAGGAACCTACGTGAATCTCATGTACCACTTTAGTGCGCGACCCCTAAGGGTGGTTTCCAGCTGTATTTTCTTGACATCATCATCTACAGTTTGTCGAGTGGTCCAGATCACCTCACATAGGAACGAGTATTGTTTTGGGTCGTCGATTTTCCATGAAATATTGGTAGCTATATTTCATCACCCACCATCCTGGGCTTTCTTCCTCTTGTTGGTACTCTATTGCTAGACTACTACTGACATGTCGGGCAAGTCGACGTAGAATGCGCATTTATTCCTAGTGGTGGATTAGTGCATGGAGGTGTGGACACATTACTGCTAGGGTTCGACCCTATCATCCTTCCGAAAGTAATCTAGTCCTAGTCATCCTCGTTGCCACTGAAAGGTCACTTTTTCCCATATGGTTGTTCCTTGTGGTATCGCACTTAGATCACAACAAGACCTTGTCCTATTCTCTTCCTCTTCTCGCAAAACCTTGCTCCTCCTCTTCTACAACCACTTGTTTCCTCGGTTACCTTCACACTTTCACTAGAACTCATGCCCATCTACCCCTTACCTTTCAATGTGTCTCCCCCCTTTCGTCGTGGTGCCTACATCCTCCGGACACCATAGTTCCACTACTCTTGGTCCATCTTCAGAATATCTTTTTCACAAACCAGCTGTTTAATTCAAAGCTACAAAGACAACAAGAATCTACCTCGTGGTTCATTGAAGAACTCCCTTTCTGCTTTGCTAAATGACTTATTGGTGTCAACTACAAATTCGGTAATGTAGCTCTCCAGAATACTATCCAACCACACCCCAACAGCTCACAATGCCTTATTGTCTGTTTCTTGTAATTCCTAGATTAGCTCCGGAGTCCAAGATGTCGACTCTCCTCCTTGGAAGTATGTCTTCTTAGAAGTGAACTTCACCAGCCACTCATGCAAGATGATAGGAAACTCACAAAAGAACCATTTGTGAGGATCATCATGAATATATCTATCCAACCAATTTCTCGTCGACAGCTTTAGATTCTGATTTTCAGCTTCAGTTAACTCTCGTAGTTTCAGACCAAACCACCCCTTAATCTTCGGTCAAGTCGGATGCCAAAACATATCCTCCTTTTAATCGCAACTCAGTCCTAAAAATCGAACCATTTGTTGGTGAAAACCCACCAACAAAACCTCGTCGACAGGGGTTCTCACTTTTTCGAAACCCAACCAACGCGATCTCCCTGAGCACCAACCCAGACAGGTTTTACCATGTCCAACAACATCCACAGAGTGGACGAAATCTCACCCGAGATGTTCAAGGGAGAGCTGTCAGAACCAAGTTTTCGGCAGTAAGAAGGGAGGCTATGGGATCCGACGAGGAAAACATCATAACTATCAGATACAAAACTAGACAGTTATCATTGATTCATCTTCGCAACTACAAATTGCATTATGCATTTGTCGCAGCAGGGTTAGCACAATAGCATCATTTATAAAACAACTTAACTCACAATGCAACAGAAATGCGACAGAATAGGAAGAGATCACGACAACATCAGTAAACCATAACAAATTCAGCACACTTCTCATTGATATCACAACAAAGAAAATAGTAATACAAAATACAAGATTTATGCAACAACCATCATGTCATATTCATTCTACGCAACAGATCCAAAATAGATAATTCTTCTCCACAGCAGGAGACCAATTACATCCCAAAACTCAGATAGATCACAGATAAACACATGATTCCTCATAACAACAAACAGATCGCACTAGATCTCAGACTTGATATTATTGATGTTTCTCCTCTGTCTATCGTGATATCAATCTCTATCTCAATGATGATAATAATGTCCATTACAATTGCAAAACTAGCTCTATATATAGGCTTGCGCCTTTACATTGAAGGTCCACTTTTAACTAACTTTTAACCACTAATGACCTATGGTGACAAAACTTGGTCAAATAATATATTAAATATTAAAAAATGATTATCTTTTCACCCATCGTGTTGATCTGTCCTTGCGCGGTGTCGCATGAGCTTGCGCAGCTGCCACAACGCTGCGCAACTCACTTACCAAAACCCCTGCCAACACTCCTAAGATGGGAGAATCATACTGTAAGACCATTAATAAGAAAGGTACGAAGGACCTCCACCTAGCCTTCCAATTTCCACGAGGCAGCCATCTTAGCGCTCTGGGTACACCGTTGCAACTCAAAACCTCAACTTCAACAATTGTTGCCATTCTGAAATTTGCTATGGCCCATTCTAACCCTTGCAATAGACCCTCAATCTCAGTTGCATTGTTTGTTTCCCTAGCTATAGAACCATAGTTGAAACTGTGCATCTCCCCCCACTGGTCATAGATGATGAAGCCATACCCTGTCGGGCCCAGATTTCCTTTAGATGCACAATCAAAATTTAATTTAGATAAACCGAACAGTGGAGGAATTCAACAATCAAGACTCTCCCATTCCATTTTCTCCCACTTACCTAGAAGAACAGTTTCATACATTTTATAGGCCATATCATCCCAAAATTTGGAGATCCGACTCATGTTTTCTCTAAACATTCTTGAATTTCGCTCATTCAAAATCACCCAAATAAAAAAATTTGGAAAATATTTCCAAAGACGATTCAGAATGCGATTAAGGAACGGTTTATTGGGCCATTTAATCAGGGAACTGACTGGGTTATGTTGAATCCTAGCTATGTGACAGAAAATCAATGCGCCACGATCCCAAAGCTCAGAAGAAAAATTACAAGAATCCAGAAGATGCATTGAGGTTTCCTCCTCCCGTTCACATAAAGGACAACAGTAAGGACCATGCAAGCCACGCTTTTGCAAATTTTCTCTAGTTAGAATTTTGTTTCGAAGAACTAACGAGCACTAAATAGAAATCTTTGGCAAAACCTTCTTGTTCCATAGATTACTCCAGGTTTTTTCTTCCTGGTCCATGTTATTTCGAAGCAATATAGAATAGGCCTCTTTTAGAGAAAAAAAATCCCTTTCTAGGTATAACCCCAACGAATGTTAGCAGTTCCTTCCTGCCGCCTGATACGACGAATATGGAGCTCCTCTTCTAGGTGTTCAACTTCTGCTATTGGGCCTAACCACTCCAACTAAGGATGAGAAGCCCAATAGTGAAAAGTAGTACGAGAGTCCTAATTTCTCCATAAATACTTGACCTTAAATATACCCTTAGTTTTGCATTCCATCTGGATCATAGGGCACATACCTTCCCTTCCTAGCGGAAGAAGTTGTTTCCAAGAATCCTCCCAAATCCTTGTTGTATTGCCATTACGGATATCCCAAAAATTACGCTTCTGAACAAGGCTACGACCTTCCCAAGCCATTCTCCAAATATGTGATCCATATTTGTCCTCATAAAACATAATTAATTCACAGTTGTCCCAGTCTTTCGCATATTTATTAGAACACAATTTATCCCAGGGTTTCTGGGTATGTGTTATCCATCTCCACCAAAGTTTTTCCCCATCCACTAAGCTATCCTTTTCAGGTCCACGAAGCCCCAACCCACCTTGTGCTTTGGTAGTACAAACAATGTCCCATTTTACCAATGCCCATTTGTGGGATTCCCGAGTTCCACTCAATAGAAATTTCCTTTGGATATTCCGTAAATCTCGGAGAATAGATTTTGGGGTCATCATAGAGGAAAACAGGTAAGTCAGCATAGCTTGGAGAACATAGTTAACCAAAAATAGGCGCCCCGCCAAATTAAGCGGTCGTAAAATCCAATTACCCATGTGTTTCTTAATTTTGTCCAACAATTCAATCCATGAACCTTTTTTTGCAATGGAATTTATTAGGGGAGTTCCCAAGTATTTGGAAGGGAGGGAGCTCTCTTGAAATTCCAAAATACGACATATGTTTTGGAGAGTAATACTAGGAGTATTAAAAAACAAGGCCTGGGATTTTTGAGCATTAACCTCTAAACCAGGAGCCTTATCAAATAGTTCCAAGAACTGTTTAAAATGACCATCTTCCTGCATAGAGGGATAACCCATAAGCATGGTGTCATCAACAAAATGTTGATGGGTATGTCATTCCCCTTCATTTGTCCCTCTTAAGCCTTTGATAGAATTACTATCTCTGAGAACCGAAATAGAGCGCCCCAAACCATTAGCCATGATAATAAACAAAAAAGGGGACAAAGGATCCCCATGGAGAATGCCCCTAGAGGGTTTGATGATTCCTGAAGGAACCCTATTCACTAGGATAGAGAAAAAAGCTGAAGAAATAGGTTGCATGATCCAATTAACCCAGTTCTGGTTAAAACCAAAGGCTTCGAGCATTTTCCTTATAAATTGTCAATTTAATTTATCATAGGCTTTAGCAATATCCAATTTGACCAACATACCTGGAAGTTTTTTTCTTTTAAGGGAGTGTAACATTTCATGGACCAAAATGATCCCATCTGATATCTGTCGACCTTCCACAAACCCTATCTTCTCCGGGGATATCAGTGGTGGTAAAATAGGTTTCAAATGATTAGCAATGACTTTTGTAATACTTTTGTAGATTACATTACATAAAATGATAGGTCAGAATTTGTCCAAGGAATTAGCTCCTTCACATTTAGGAATAAGAGTAAAGAAAGTGGCATTCAGGGTAGGCAGATTACGACCCGTAAACGTGGAGTTCTCCACAATTTTCCAAACATCCATCTAGACCATCTCCTAGAAATGATGAAAAAAAATCATAGTAAAACCATCCGGACTCGGAGAGGTTCCTACCTTCATTTGAAAGACTGCATCCTGAACCTCTTGGATAGTAATAGTTTTCATTAAAAGTTGATTCTGATCATTAAAGACCAATAATAGGATTTTACTTGTAATGGCTTCAATATCCCATAAGTGGTTCCTCCTGGGATCACTTAAAATATCCGAGCAGTGGGAATTTAGGATTTCCTCAATATCTTCCCTCAACTCAACCTTTTCTCCCCTATCATTTTAAAGTGAATAGATTTTATTTTGAAACATGTTCTAGATAACTGAGTGGTGAAAAAACTTGGTATTCTTCTCACCTTGTTGGAGCCATTTAATTCTAGACTTTTGCCACCAAAAAGTTTCCTCCTGTTTCTCCCGTTCTTCTAGCTTAACTTCCAGATTCCTTTCTTCCTCTATTAAGGCTGGAGAATATCCTTCATTAGTCCCAATAGTCTATATCTCATGAAGACGAACTTCCAAACTTCATTTTTCACAAAAATATTCCCAAATTATTCCTTTTCCATTTCTTGATCTTGGCTTTCAAACCCTTTAAATTGTGCTGGAAATTATACATACTGGGTTCCTGATCTACCCTCATCTCTACCCACCAAGATTTAATTTTACCTTTAAATTCTGGATTTTCCAGCCATAATTGTTCGAAGAGTAAAGGTTTCTTAAATTGGGAACCCAACCCACTCCACATGAGTTCAATCAGCCAATGATATGAGCTCCTACCTAAGAGAGTTGCACTATGGATTTTTCTCCCCGATTCAATTATGGATTCAATGACTAAAAATGGGTCCAGTCTTGATGCAATATGACGATCCCCAGATCTTTTGTTATTCCAAGTAAACCATCCCTCCCTCAGAGTAATGTCCACCAGACCAAGATCCTCAATAGTTTCTTTAAAATATTACATTCTTCCGCCAAACATCATTTGCCACCTTTTTTTCCTCTCAGGAAGTGATAATATTAAAATCTCCTCCCACCACCCAGTGCTCATTTGGAAGACTCTCCCTCAAATGTTTTAGGGAGCTGAGAAAACTACGCTTGTCCACCGCTTTTTTAGGACCAAGACATTCGTAACAATCCTAGAGATAGGAAAACCCATCACCTTAAAATTAGTTGTAAGCAAGTTGCGCATCCCTTGAAATCCAGTTAGGGTAACCCAAGATGAATCCCAAAGGATACTCAAGCCACCAAATAAACCTCTAGCATCTATTCCCATATTTTCACATCTTTGCCATATTTTTCCCTAAAGCTCCTGAATCTGATTAGTCAAACATTTAGTTTCTTGCAAGAAGACAATGGATGGATTTTTCATCTTAATATTTTTACGTAGAATTTTGATCTTTCTGAGGCTATTAATGCCTCAAGTATTCCAAGATAGGAGCTTCATTGGGGAAACCTACAACCTAAGGGAATCTTTGAGTGTCGGGTATTGTCCTGACTCAACCAACCTCCATCCAACATTTGCAACCCTCTGTTTGTTTGTTTTGCATCTGTTTTTCCACCCAAACTCCTCTACTTTCCTTTTCGTGTCTTTGAGGGATACCGAACCAATACCTAGAGAATTCGAGGTTCTAGCTTGCAGAATGGATTCCTTAAGTAGGCTAACTTTTTCTTGAGGAACATAACCTTTGTCTTTCTCTAAACATGCTTTTTCAATCCCTTCAAGATCCAATTCCCCTATATCCATATCCTCAACTTCCTCCTCTGATTCTTGTCTCATACCTTCATCACATATATTATTATTTTGATCTTGATTTTTGATAGGACTCAGGGCTAACATCTCATCCTTTGAGCTAGGATTCTTGAGTAGAGGACTTCTTGTTTCCAAGGTTTCTCCCTCATGATGTCCTAGAACTTCAAAAGGATTTGAGGTATCCATTTTCTTATGAATTTCTTGATGTTCTTATTTCATGTTACCACTTTTTTTATTTATAACTTTGAAAAAACCCGAATTCACTTGATCTCCCTCCTTGCCTGGCTTCTTTTTAGGTTCATTCATAGGACATTCTCAAAATAAATGGACATATTCATGGAATCTACAACATCTAAAAGGGATTTTTTCATATTCAATATTTTGTAGACAATTCTCATCATCCCATATCATCCTAATGGCCTCCAGTAATGCCTTAGACAAATCCATATAGGCACAAATGTGAGAATAAGCAGTATAACGTTGAATCTTAGTTTGCTCAGAAATTTTGATAAACGTTCCTAAATAATTTCTCAAATCTTCCAGAATTTCAGAGTCCTAATATTCATTAGGAAGAGAGTACAACCTAATCCATACAGGGGAAATTCTCATATCTTCATTTTTCAGGCTAAATTTCTCTTTCCAGGGTCATAAGAAGAGACCCGCAGAATAATAGAAATACGAACCTCCATCAATGATCTGATTCCTATCCTCCAAACTGATAAATGAGATTGTAAAGAAACCTTTTGAGCCCAGGTGAAGATCAAAATGACCCTTCGGCTTCCAGGAAGAGTTGATACACCATATCAATGCTATCTCATATGGTTGCATACCTATGAATTTTCCAATAAGAGCATGGTCCATCATAAACTAGATCCAATTTCTCAGATGCACATATTTTATTACCATAGACGGGATCAAAGAAGCTTTCAGCATACATTGCCCAGGTTTACAACCTAGTCCGAATGAAATTAGGATTGACCGTTTCGATGGGATAATTGGGATCTCGCCAATTTTTAGGTCCTCTGCATTGGGGGGTCGAGCAGAAGAGCCCCCCCCCATCGTCCACCATCATCGTCTCTCAAAATTCGCCTTCCTGCAAAAGCTCTGAAAACACCTTTTGCCTCACTTCTTGGAGCCCAAGCTCATCATCTTTCTAGTATATTATTCTAAAATAAATAAATAAAAAATAATGTTTATTAGTTTGATATTTTTAAATGTGAAAATTTTAAAGAATGTGAATATATTTTAAGAAAACAATTTCATATATATATTGACAAGAACGCGAAAGAGAAATTTTATATAAATATGGAAAGTAATAAACATACATGTCAGCCTTAATATATGCATAAGAAAAGTTGAGCAATCAAAATTTAAGATTTCCTTGTCCCATATAGCCTCTTTTAAGAGTTCAAAATATAGGAAAACACTATGGCCTATTATGCTTCCTTTAAAGGGGTATACCCTGACAAACTGCACATAGAGTTTTATGCAAAAAAACATTATCACAATAATAAAGAAGAACACTGAAAATCATTCCTAGATCTAGGATCTGGTCTTTTGTGGTGCCGGGTTGAACAATGGAGGCTTCTTCCATGGGAGAGGTTTTGTCTTGCTGCATCAGGTTGTCATTATCCCTGATCCAACCAACCATGATTCATTGCAAAGCACTAAGCCTGTTCTGTAGTTGTTTAAACCAACTCTCATTCCTTTCATTGTTAATATGCAAATAATGTTGCTACTGGGATTTTAAAGCATTAATGGCCCTCATACATTCTTTGTTCCTTCTGATCTAAAACAACTCGACATTCACTACCCTACGCATAATTTCTTTAATCCCTATGGATTACACTTTTACACTGCCCTCTATGACATTATGTGTGCCTTTTGACTCGAAGCAACTCGATATTCCCTACCCTGCTCATAATTTCTTCAATCTCTCTGGACTGCACTCTTACACTGCCCTCTATGTCATCCAAATGAGTGGAGATATTGATAATGTCTATCGAAGATTTATTATTCTCATCACAAACCACCATTGTTATTCCATACACACACCTCAACATTTTCTATAATCCACAAAGAAGCTTTTCAATTTCAAAATTTCACTTAGAATATCCTCCTAGCCAGTGAGCTCCACTATAGAAGACCTACTTCCCTCATTGCGTCTGAAGGATTCCATTCCAAGCTAGGGAGCCTGCGCTGAATGCCAAGATATACCACCCTTCTCGAGCTTTCAAGATATGGAAAATAACTGAGAATTGGAAACTCCTGGATTATCGCTTGGATAAACCGAACTCACGAGAATGAAGAATGAAGCCCTTGTTGCCTTATGTTTAAGTCTATCCAAATTGAACAGTGGACTACAACCACTTGTCCTATCTTCATCCAACATGAATCGTACCTTCGCATGCCAAGAATCCTGGGTAGTGTGCAAACTATCAGATCAGTGAACCTCCTTTAATGTTTTCACATGGCCCATAGCCGAAATGCTAATTGCGAGGGAAAGAGGGGAAGCACTGACCATCTTGCATTTATTGAAATCTAGGATGTTCCAACATCCTTTATTCGGACCTTCAACCATCTTAACGTGGGTTGGTCTAGTTCTATAGTTTTCTTACCAATGATGTAAAGTAGTTTCAATATGGGTCTATAGGACACTTCCATCTCTTCTCATTGTCCGAAGGATGCTGCTAGTCATAAGTGGAAACAAGGAATCCATTTAGAGTGAAGGATTTGGCTAATAATCAAGAGGTTCCCTTGCTTGAGATGAGATCCTATGTTGGATTCCTTATCCGCTTCTATATTGTTCTTGCATTTAATATGGAAGAAGCGTATCTTTGAAACATTAAGGATGAGTTCTAGAATTTTTTTTGGACTCTCTCCATAGCTTCTTCCTTACTAGATTGGATGTTTCTAATCTTCTGAATGACTATCCAAGAGTCGCCAAAAACTTCATAGTTTTGGAACTTGAGATCTTCCATTGTTTCTATACCCTACATTAAACCAACCCACTTGGTTGATTGTTTGTTCTGCTGCCCGATCCCTAATTGTAAGAATAGATCTTGTTTCCTCTAAAGTAAAAAATGACCCCTCCCCTAAACCTGTCTTCCTACCAATTTCCTAAAATTAAAATAAATTACATTTTAACATTTTTTTATTTACATCAATTCAAATTTTATATTTAATAAACTAGAAACAAATAAACCATCCAAACAATGAATGCAAAATATATACTTACAATATGACCATATACTAAATTGAACTCAAAATATCATTTAATACTGGAAAGCATACCAAATTATTTAAGTAATTTCTTTAGATGCCATAATCAAACATTTCTGGATTTTTACCAATTAAAACTCAAATAAACATTTATAATATAATTAATTTTGGAGAGTATACAAATATTTTTAATTCATTTTTTTTAAGCGGTTGTGGTAAAATATTTATGAATTTCTACCAGCAAGATTGTTAGTCGGGTACTTCCAAACTAATTGGGCCAGCAAGGAGCTCACTAATTTTATATGACAAGAAATGTAGTTTTCATTTTTCCTTTTTTAAATACCATCCTATGTATATAGGATGATTCATCAATTGTTTTATGTAAATGTGGATATATGACATTATAATTGGATGCAAATGCTTGGAAGAGCGTATGGCATAAGTTTTTTTCAGATGGAAAGATCCATGGGAAACTCAGCAATACTTCTCCACATTAGTGGATGGTAGAGGTAGTAAACCACCAGTCATCCTCGCAGAAGGCCTAACCCCAAACAACTCAAAGCTCAAACCCGTGACCTCTCTCCGAACCAAAAAAGTGTGCACACGTTTTACCAATTAAGCTAACCCGTGGCATAAGTTGAGATACATAGATTGTATCACTGAGAATGTGCTTGTTACAAGTAATTGTTTTAGATGGTTTCGTAAAGGGAATTAATGAGTAGCAGTATGTGAATGGCCGAAACAGCAAGGAGATTCCTAACACATAATAATAATAAAAAGGTACAAATAATAAGGGCGTGGTCAAATTTACATTTCATATTTGGTTCAAAATTCATTGGTTTTTAAATTTGTTAGAAAATTTAAAAATAGAATTAAATAAGTAATTGATGAAAGAGGAAATTAGAGTTTTATTTTCCCTTTTAATTATTTAAGATAATACACTAATTAACACAAATATATATTTATAATTAACAAAATTATTAAAGTTATATGTTAATAACAGGGAAGTATTGACTTTACTAGTTAGGATGTGAAATAAATACTGAAGAATGAAAGGAGAGAGTGATTATAAATTGGACATATAAATCTTCCTAAGGTGGAGATGAAGTTTTGTATAAGTAGTGTTATTTAAAAGGGAAATCTTATTTTAGAAAATTAAATTGAATTAAGAAATAAAGTTCAAAAGGTAAAATAAGTTAAAAAGAAAGGAAAATGAGACATTCAAGATCTTCTCTTAAAACTGTCATGGATTTTCATGGAGAAAGTATCCCATGTTAAGTTGGATTTTATATGAAATTGATATTATATTATTTGTTGAAACTTGGGAGTATGAAGAATCTAAGGTTCCTAACATATAAAGATTTGTCTTATGACCTGTATTGAATAAGAGATCCTGCCATAAGAGATCCTTCCATAGAGGGAGCAAAAGGCATAACATATTTCATAAAGACAAACATTTTCCCTCATATTAGACTTCAGAAGAAAGATCATTTCAATTAATACATGTGGATCACAAGGGTTCACCTAGTAGGAAATATTATACCACATGAGTTGATATTGGGGGATTTAATACTCTAAAAAAATGAACGCAACGTATTACTTATTATATTGGAGTTAAGGGGTATTTTCAACATATTAAAACATATAGATATTAGGGTGGTTTATAATTGTGTTTCTATGGGGTCAAATAGGGTTATGTCAGGGTTTGATTTATGTGTGAAGGTGGTGTGAACTTGATTTTCTTTGTAGTTGTAGTGCTGTTTGAATATTTTGTGTAGTTGTAGTGGTATTTGAATATTCTGTGTAGTTGTAGTGGTGTTTGAATAGGCATGACATATGAGTGAAGGCGGTGTGAAGTCAATTGGAATGATTGAGTATAAAGTTGACTTATGTTCAGGGGGTTGTTCCCCATCCTAAAATATCTTCTCTCACTCAGATTTAATGTTTCACCCTTTAAGCTTTTTACAATATCAGTACTATGAGTTGCATCATGTCACAATACTAATGGTAAAATAAAATTTGGTATTAAAAATGCAATGGAAAAAATGGATATAGAGAATATTTAGTGAAAATAGGTGCTTTTAATTGGAAAGGTATATTGGGAGGGGGTTCACCAAAAATGTTGTCGAAGGCATTTCTCAATATCTAGTGAAATTAGGCGAGACAAGATTTAATATCATATGAATGCAAATACTATGTTGTTGGTTCACAAAGTGAACTCCTTGAGATGTGGATGGAGACTTCATATATCAATGCTAAGAAAATTTTGTATAGTGATGTGTTGTTTCATGCCTATTAATTCTACTTTTGGTAAGAAGCACAATCTAGATAAAGTTTTCCCTTACAATGGCTTACAACATGATATTTCCATTCTGATAAATGAAGGAGATATCCTCTTGCTAGGACACTTTAATGTTGGAATAGAAACTAACCAAGCTATTATTTTAAACAATTATTCCAACCCCAATCCTCTATGGCTAGATGAGGTCCTTTTTTTAGCCAATAGAAACAACATAAACTTTGAAGACTTGGTTGATAATTTGTTTGGTGTTGAGATAATCAAGTTGTGGAGTTCTCAATATCTAACAATTTATAATGGTCTTATGAAATGGTATAAATCCAGCTAGATGACCTATATCCATGGTTTTTGTAGTAGTGTTATATATTATGTGATATATGTTGTTCTCGTTGACAACCAAATAGTAAATTTTTACATCCTTAAATGACCATGAGTTCAACTCTCGCCATAGACCTTTAGCCCTAACTTTAAAATTGATAGGCACATAAGCCTCATAATAGATAATTATAAACAAAATCACTTGATCTTTGATAAAAGTGAAATTGATATATTTTTAAGGGATTAAATAATGAATTAAATATATTACCTAAGGACAATATTGAATACATCTATCATAATTTTACCAAAACCTTCTCTAGTTCCATTAACAAGTTATCTATCATGGTGTCATGTAAAACTAAGAATAGAATGACCAACCCTTGGTATGATAAATATTGTAAGAATACTAAAAAATTCAATAAGGATGCTTATAACGAGTCTTTAAAAACTGGCAAGATATCGAGGTACAAATCCCTAATTAAAAAGAGAAAAACATGTTATATAAATAGAAAGAAATAGAATCGTTTGCACTAGTCTAAAGTAGATCCTAAGAAATTCTAGAGATAAATTATGAGTCGTAGAACTAATGAAAAACATTATGATTCCATTAAGGGACTAAAATCCCTACCTTAAAAAGTTTATGAATCCCCTGATGTTGTGGACAACATTCAAACCCTTTCTCCAAAAGAAGAAGTTTTCGCTTTTGAAGACATAGATTTTGGGGTTAAGTGAATTGCAAAAGGGAAAGCTAAGAACATTGAAAGACACTAAGTGAAAATATTAAAATTTGGTGGGCCTAATGGAATCCCTCACAACCACGATCTCTTAAATTTAGTGGTCAAGTAGGGTTTCCCTAAACATTGTATAGAAAGCCTCATCCTTCCTATTTTTAAAATTTAAGATAAAAAAATCTGTCCAATTATCGAAACATTATGATTGGCCCTCTTTTATCCAAATTATATGGAATTAGTTTGGAAAAGAAGATCGACATATGGCTAGAAATTCATGGAAAAATAGATAAAGACCATGCAAAATTTGGGGTTGTCATTCAATTGTATACCACCTTGTTACTCTTAATACCATTGCTAAGGAGTGTCAGAATAGTAAAATTAATCTTATGTGTTTCTTTGTTGACTTTAGAAAAAAAATTGATGTAGTGCATAAAACTAACCTTTGTAATATATTAGAAAAGCTAAAAGTCCCTTTCGAGTTGATAGTTGTTCCGATAAGGTTGTACATGAAGGTTAAGTTGCAGAGTTTAGGGATTATGAGGGCTAGGCAAAGAAAATTAATTGTAATGTAGGATTCAATCAAGTTTGTCCCCTTTCCCATACCCCATTTAATATTTACTTTGATAAGCTAGAGGGTTGTTTGGAAGAGGCAGGTTGTGTTGGCATGACTTTGGCTAGTATAGTCATGATCCTTCTTCTCTTTGTTGATGATATTGTTCTTATGGAGAGGATCCCCTATGATCTCAATAAACACCTAAAAATTCTAAAGTATTTTTTCTCTAGTATGGGTATGTCTGTTAACACCAACAAACTAAAGGTTATATTAATGAAATCCCAAAGTATCACTCATGATAATTTCATGTATGGAAACAACATCTTGGAAGAAATGAATTCATATAAATATCTCAGAATCAGTTTTTATCATAAGCTTAATTGTAACTATAGTATTGAGAAAAGGGTTAATGGAGGTTGGAATGCATACTATGGACTTCAAACAATTGTAAATGAGCAGACCTCAGACTTTGGGATAGGAAGAAACTTCTATTTGAGACTCTTGTCACTTCTATTATCTTATATGGTTGTGAAGTTTGAGGTTGTAGCATCTATAAAGAATCATGGAGAAGTAAAGAGAATATCCAAAAGAGCTTATAACATATGATTTCATAATTAAAAGCAATACACCCTATCCTAACCTCCTCATAGAAGTGAGTCTCTCCCCGATTGAGAGGATGGCTATCACTTTGTACCTAATGTACAAGAAAAAGATAAACAATGTGGGAGACAAGAGATTTCCTAAAATTGCTTTATACTATAGTCAAAACTACTTGGAACTCAAGTGAGGTTGGTATAAATATGCCAAGCCTTGGCTAAATATTTGGGGCATTAAGGAAGAGATCACTCTATAGAATAGTAACAATATTAAAAATATTATTACATCTAAATTCAAGGAGAAGATGTGGTGTGATGGAGAGTTAGAGGATAAGAGTAAATTAATATATTATAAGGAGTCGATCAACCATAATCTAGAAGATCAAAAACATCTTTATGTTTTAACTAGCATAAAGAAGAAAATTAACAATGTTAAAATAAGAACAAACTCTCACAAGCTCCATAGTGAAACAGGGCATCGGATAATTCCTAAAATTCCATGGGATGATATAATCTATCATCTTTGCGACATAAAGAGGGTTGAAAATGAAAATCGATTTCTCATCAAATGTCCTATGCACACCCACCTTAGAGTGCAATTTCAAAATATTTGCTACAATATTGACCTTCCTAACATTTTAATTCATCACAAAAATGGTGATTTAGAAATTATTTTCTTAAATCTTTTAGACAATAGAAATAAAATTCTAAAGAAAACCAAATGACTCCTTACCTTTTAAAGGTCAAAGATGCCCAAGGTGGTCTCATTGGATGTAAATAACTATCATTTCCATCGTCATCATCTTAATAATAATAAGAAGAAGAAGAAGAAGAAGAAGTTGAATGTATGAAAGATAAATCCATGTCAAACAACAAAGAAATTTCGTGAGGGTTCATATCAAGTGGAGTTGTAGAACCATAAAATGGAATGATGATGTTGTAAAACCACTAAATTCATGTGTGAGGTTGGTGGGAAAATTCACTTCATGTAGTTATGGGAGCCTATGTGTGAATGTAGTTAGATGACTCAAAAGTACTTTCTTCTTTGGTCATAAGTTATTTCAATTGTCTTTTCACCATTATCTCATATCCTATGGAGTCAACACTCATTCTCACCGTTATTATTCATGCAGATTTACACTAACTAGATCTCCTTGGTATTGTTCACTATTATTGTTAGATTGTGCATAACCCATAAATTCAAATGGAGACATAAGTGCAGATTTGAGGATGAAAGAGATGGTTGTAGGTGGGCATAGAGGTTGGGAAAGTTAGGAACCTTTAAACATTGAATTTGGATACTCACTAATGCTTGAGAAGTCATTAATTAACACTACAGGAGGTTCCCCAACAACATACAAATGGTTGGACTCTTACTGTACAGATTGGTAAGAATTGTAAGGGTTGGATTTCCTTAGGGAACTATTGATTAGTGAAAGGAAATGTCTTTCTTGTGTTGTGTGGGGAATTTGGAATGAGTTCCATGGATATGATGGATGAGCTTTTGGATAAGCATAGAGAGAAGAGTGGTTTGTGGGATGAGAGAGATAATCATGTAGGTGTTTCATTCTCCCTGGTGACCTCATATCCTAGCTTGAGGTGGCCTTTTACTGGAAAGAGTATATGTTGGACAGAGTGCCTATGGTTGGGTAAAAAATCGCTCTTACACTACCAATTGCTTGAATCTTCTTTGTTTAAAGATAAATATTATTTTTGTATTTGGATGTGTAATGTTTATTATATGCATGTGATCATTATGCTTGTATATGCATGCTATGTGTGTGGATTGAGATTATTTCTGTTGTGTTTTACAATTACACACCTGCACATGCATATTTAATGTTATAAATTCGTAATATGACCATTTGGAAAAACTTAGAAACTTAAAATTCATAAACATTCTCTTATATTGGTTAAATAAATGGATAGAGACATGATGCAACCCCTCCCACTTTCCCACCCCATAATGCTTGGATTAGGTGTTACAAGACATTATACTTGTAACTTAAATTTTTTATTGATTTTGTGAGACTTTTTTAACATGATATAACCATAAAAATTATGTTTTTTTTAAACTCCATAGAGAAATGATATTAAAATACAAAAAATAAGTACATACACAAGAAAATCATGATGTCCAAGAGCTGACAGTGGCTTCTCACTGACCTAAGTTAACAAACCTTAAACTTAATTAATCTTCCCATGCATGAGGTACCCAACATAAACCTATCCATGTGTGTCTTCCATGCATGCAATATAAAAAAACTATTATGCCAGAGTACAAATTCAAAATAAGCATTAAGTTAAACAAAATTGACTAGTAACTTCAAAAGAGAAAATTATTTGATATATAACAACTACTAGAATGTTGGAAAAGATCAAAATAAGGAAATTATTCAGAGTTGCAAACAACTTCATCATCTTTAGGCTTCTCTTCCAAAATGGGACAACTATAGTACTCCGAGCTTGAAGTATTGTCAAGATCTTTTTTCACTGGGAGATCCTCTATTTTTCGGATGGAGGAAAGGTCCACCTGGCTATTACACTCCACATGCTTTCTCTTGTGGCCACTTGTAGATGCAATATCAGTTTTATCCTGAACCAAAGAAGGCTCTTTTCCTAACCTTTCCTAACCAGTTTTCTTAATTATCTGTTGGCTTGGAAACCAAAGAGGGACTCGGCAAAGAGGAAGACTGAATATCCAAAGCAGGGGAAGGGGAGGGAGAGGGATTAATGCCCCTGTTGGAAGCTGACAAGTGTAAGAAGAACTGTGCTAGGATATTTTTCACCGTCCAATAAAGTCTGCGATGAATCTAAGCTCTCTGACTGATCAATCGTTGCACCACCACCTCTTCTTCCCATTCATCCAACATAGTTCTTAAGTGCCCGAGAATAGAACTTTCATACCACTATCGGAGGAACCTTTTTTCCCTCGATGCCCAAAGCTTCCCCTACCTCTGCTAGCATGGCGAGGGGTGGGGTGAAGCCTTCTGGACATGGTTGTGGCCAAATAATGAAGCTTAAATCATTTAACTTTCAAATTGTAAATTTGAGGAGGGACAAAAGAGAACCAGAGAACTCCATGGGTGGAAAAGGTTTTCCATCTATGTGAGTCTATGAGCATTGAGGATGAAAAACACTTTCTCTTAGAGTGCCCTGCTTACATCCACATTAGATCTAAGTTTCATAAGATTTGTTACGATACAAACCTTTATACTGCCTTCCAACTTGCCAAAACTATAGTGATCTTGGAAAGCTTCTTGGAAAGATTTTGTTCACAAGAACGATATTTTAAAGTAAATCAAGTATTATCCTTATTAAAGTAGGATAAACCAAAGTTGGTCTTAGCGAACCTTAATCATCATCATCAACAACAAAATCTGAACTTCATTTTAAAATAAACCAAATATTATCTTTCTTAAGATACAATTTTTACAACTTATTTTAAAAAGCTCACTGTAAGTTTCTGAAAATATAATATCATCTGCATGAATAATTACATCTCTCCACTTCTGGTAAAAATCTGAACGCATTATATTAACACATTTTAATAATAGATGAAAATCTGAATTCAATTCACAAAATTTGAGCTCATCTGGTATATTATCATAACATATTTGAGATACAGAGAGTAGAACATATTATTTGAAAGATTCTGTTTGAATCAAACATAGCAGGCGCTGGAAGGTGAGCACATCGCACTCAACTCTGAGCGCACCGAGCTGCTGAAATCCTAACCCCTCCGCTGATAAATTAAGCAAAACAGCCATGAGAGGGTGATTTATATGAGCGGTCGCCACCATGAACAACTCTCTTTCCTTCCCAACGCGCAGAGGGACAAATCCGTCGATTCCTTCTCTCTCAGTTGAAACATCATATGACCGTGAGGGGTTCAGAGTACAGAGCTCCGATCCCAGCGCCTCAAATCTCCTACACTGAATCTTTCTATGTGGCAATAGTCTTCTGACAAAATGGGGCATCAGCTTCGCCATTTTAGCAGAGATTTGTGTGCACTGTTTATGGCTGAAGACGAGGCCGAGAAGAAGAGTTTGCAGAATGGAGAGACTGTTTGTCCAGAAGGGTCGCTGCTGCTTCTAGTTATAATACCGGTTTGGGTTTGGGCTGGAAGGAGGTTTCGCCACTCTATCTGCAAAATTTGGAATGTTGACTGAATTTGGCAAAGAATACGGGGAAACTCGTTAAAATAAATAAAATAAGAATACAACTCTCTTGATCCACATGATGACGAGAACGTGTAGAATGTGTTAAAAACTTCAACATAATGACCAACGAAGTAGGTTCTTTTCGCACATTAACTTTATAATGTGTGATGACGGTGGAAATATTTATTTAATTGTTTTTTTCATGCGCATATTATATTATATTAAAATATGTTTGGTACAACAAAGCTTACAAACATTCTTATTCGTATGAGAAGCCTTTGATTTTAATGTGTAATTTTACACACATTCTTATTCTTATGGGAAGGCTTTGATTTTAATGTGTAATTTTATCAAATCTAAAAATTAAGTTTTAAAATAACATTTGTTTTCTTGTGAGAAGGCTTTGATTTTAATGTGTAATATTACACACATTCTTATTCTTATGAGAAGGCTTTAATTTTAATATGTAATTTTATCAAATCTAAAAACTAAGTTTTAAAATAAAATTACTGATTAATGTTAACCATGACCTAGCATTAGTTCCAACCTTTAATGTTTTAATCTATAAAGGCCTACCACTTACATACATCGCCCCCATAAGTTCGATTGAAATGAAAAAAGTTAAATGACATCTTCATTACTTAATTACATCTTTGTGCATATTTGTATCAATTTTAATTTAATTACCTTATAACGTGCTATATGCACATAGTTTACTGCAACTTTTAATAATATTAAGGTTACTTTGGTAGTAATAATTAAAATAAAACATATGTTGTTACATATATATATATAATTTTATTATTAATTAATAATCATTATAATTATATATATATTTGTTTACTATAATTTTTAATAATATTAAGATTACTTAATTAGTAATTTATAAATTAATAATCATTATAATTATATTTTTTTGTTTGCTACAACTTTCAATAATATTAAGATTACTTAGTTAGTAATAATTAAAATAAAACATGAAAAAGAGTAGAAAAATCTTCCGATGGGACAAGACGGTCTATCCAGCGGCTAGGGCCAAAACCCTAGCCGCCCTTCGTTCGCTGCTTGCAGGTTCTCCCGCCGCCGAAGTTGCCTCGCCCTAGAGTCGCGTCCTCAACTTGTGATCTGGGGCTTCCTTGCGTTTTGGAGCAGCGTTTGAAGCTGCGTCTGCAGACTTCCTCCTCCGCCGTGGCCATTCCCTCCGGTGGACACCCAAGTAATGGATCCATTGGAGGCTTTCAGAGTTCTAGTAAGAGCTGCAGGCCCTAGGGCAAAGGCCGCCCCTCCTGCCAAGTTTGTTAAAAAGATGGAAGAGATCCCTTCTCTGGAGCTCTCCCCTTCTGATCCGTGCCGCATGGCCGTTATGCTCATAGAAAAAGCCCTCATAGGCAAGTTCACTGGCCTGTGGCCCAGTCCCAAAGCAGTGGAACAATGGATAGCAGAACGTTGGAGCTCCCTGGCGCCCTCCCATATCTCTTTATGTGCTGCAGGAAGAGGGTATTTTGTGTTTATCTTTGCAAACAAAGAAGAACGGGATCTAATCTTCAGATCTGGACCATACTTCATGGGATCGAGGGGGCTGTTCTTAGCTCCTTGGTCTCTGGACTTCAATCCTGAAGCAGAGATTTTCGCTACCCCGGTTTGGGTCCGGCTCCCCCATCTTCCCCTTCATCTCTGGGGGAAAAGCTCCCTAGCTGATATAGGAAACAAGCTCGGTCGTTTCCTGGATAGTGCGGAGCCTAAAGGGGATCAGTACACCTGTGCGCGCATCTGTGTAGAGGTCAATCTCGAGAAGGGACTCCCAGAAGCCCTTCAGCTCACCTTGGGCGATTGGAGTCACATCCAAGAGCTGGACTATGAGCATATTCCCTTCAAATGCCTCCGCTGCCATGTTTACGATCATTTCGCAAAAAGCTGCCCCAAAGGCCCGGAGACGGTGGCTCCTCCCCCGGCCAAAGGGGCAGACTTTCAGCCAGTTTCAAATCGACGAAGGGCTCCCTGGAGAAAGGACTCCAAATCAGAAGTGCCCACCGCAAAAGAATCTTCCCCAGCTAAGAAAAACAGATTTGAAGCCCTACAAGAACTTGATGATCAGGAACCAGAAGCAGCAGTAGCAATTGAAGAGACGCTGGAGCCAGGTCCAGGCCGGGATCCTGAAGCACGAGGAGCAGAAGAGGTTCCAGAGGTGCATGCCCCCCTTGGTCCTGCGGAAGACCCAACGCCTGAGGCAGCTGAACAGATGGGAGGCCCTCCTCCAGATAGGGCAACCGATGGACATTCCAAAGTGGCAACCTCTCCCTCAGAGTCTTCTACAGTAAGGAGGGCTTGCTCCTCTTCGCGGTCTTCTAGTGATTCTGGGTCAGTGAGAACTTCCACTACAACCCCCTCTCCTCCTCGTACCAGAGGGCGAAGGTCCAATAAAGAACGAAGGGATCTCGAAGCAGCCTCCAACATTGCCGAGGGTTCCCAGAAACAAATGGATTCGTTCATTTTACGAAAACTCTGATGTTTTTCTGCATATTCCTATGCTCACAATTTGTGAGAGTCTATTATGTTAAGCATTGTTTGAATTCCTCGAAGAATAGTTGTCGAAGTAAAGGGGATCTTTATCCCAAGGAATTCTTAAGAAGGCTGACAAAACTGTTAGAGGTCATCAGCCTTCCATATTTCCGTAACCTTGGATTCTGGTTCGCCAGAAGAAGTAATGCAAATGTCCCATAACCATTTCTGTAAAAAAAAAAAAAAATTTAAAATAAAACATATTTTGTTGCATATATATGATTTTATTATTAATTAATAATCATTATACTTAATTTTCATTTAAAAAAAAAAATTTACTTTTAATTTCAAGGATTTATAAGAATTTAACTCTAAAAATCTCATATCTATATCTCTTTCTCTTTCATTTAGGGAATGAGTTCTTTTTCTTTAAGTTATTAAAAAAAACATAATTCTGAAATCATAAATATAGCATATTTTAAGAAGTTTCCATAAAACATGTGTATGCCATTTTTTCTAATTTTCAATTCAATGTAAGGATGTATTGTTGAGATTTAGTGGAAAGCAAATGGGACAAAAGTTGCTCAAAAATGCATGGTATGTAAGTCCATTAAGAGTTTATAGAGAACGTAAGGATGTATGTATTGTTGAGCTCTATTGGAAAGTGAATGGGACAAAAGTTGTTCACAAATGCATGGCATGTAAGTCTATTAAGATTTCATAGAGGTTGGTTAGAAGAGATAGAGGAAGGAGGTCAATTTGTCTTTAACATAAACATTGAAATATAGGAGAAAGGAGGCATATGTGGGGCAGGGACCAAATGTGGAGATAGGAAGTGGCAGTGATACACTCTAATCTTAGAAAAATTAGATACCATAAGTGGTTCATAAAATTAGTATATATACAAGTCATTCTTAATAGTTTCATGTATTTAAAATTATTTATCACAAAAAGTTCTTCTCCATTATGAAATAAAATTAATATTTTTAAATTTGAAATTTCATTTTAAGTCAAATCAATGTTCATCTATTGGTCCCACTCTAAAAAAAACATTATATTTAGACAACTTGGAACTTTGTGGCTACCATGGCATCAATTTGGGATTAGTCACACCTCAAGACCAGTATGGTTTGATGGAGAACATGCCAAATTTGAGGAAAAAAAGCTCTAAAACATAAAGAATTAAATCACACAAGTTTAGGTACACTAATATTGATGTCTCTCCCCTATTATAATAAAGAAAAACACTATATTTAAAATAAACTTGAAAAATAGTTATAACTCATATTAATAGCTTACAAATATTTTAATTAAACTTAATACCAAATCTAACAAAAAAAAAAAAATCAAATAATAATTATTAATACATATATTAATTAATAAAATGCTTAACAAAACAATTAACATTTCATTTAAAAAAAATAAATCAATTCCTTAATATTCCCTTCAAGGTCAAGGAAGGCTTTAAACCCCGAAATGCACCGAGGGTAAGTGACCCCAAACAATCAACATGTAACATGCACTCATATTATATAAAATTTAAGAAATAGAAGATAAAATTAAGATATAAAAATGTAACATGTAACATGAACTCATATTATATCAAAAATTTGAAGTATTTCAAAATCCAATTAACATTTCAAATCCAAATCCATCCCACATCATTCGATTGAGCATTTGTATCAAAACGAGAAGTAGGCACTATTCTACCATTATTATTGTAAACCAGGCACCCATAAAGGCATTTATATAAAAAAAAAGGAGCAGTGGGCCTAGCCGGCTGCTACCGTCTTTTCTTTTAGTATGTTAAACTTTGACAAATTTTCACCTGAGTGAGATGGATGAAGGCGGCTGTGGGAAAGATGCAATCAATGATGGAAAAGGCAATCAATTTTCGAAGCAGTATAAGCGTTCACCAAATCACCCTCGACTCGCTGGAATTCGGCAGGGAATATTTTGCTGACGTTTTAAATTATAATTTGGGCAATCTGGGTTGTTTTGAAATAGGCCATTTCGTATATATCAACTAAATCTAATCGCAAAAATTTTTTAATTGAAAAAATAACACTTTTCGTTAACAATTGAAACCTGTTTCTATACAAAATTCCCCGGTAAAGCGGGGCGTTTTGGTGAACGTTTATCCTACGCGACAATTTTCTTTATGCAACTAACCAACATCAATCATTTTTCTTTATGCAACTACCCAACTTATGGCAGCATGGTTTTCATGGTGGTGGACGGAATCCCATTGTTTTCACTTACTTTTCACGATTTGAAATATGTCATTCATGGCAAGTCCATATGAAGTCATACTCACCCAAGGTGAACTCTCAGTGAATGGTGTTTAACGCCGCGTAAGATAATATATATGCTTTAGTGTAAGCTTTTATGGTTTTTTTTTTTTGCTATTGATCTCGATTACTTCAATTTTGGACTCATATTCATCAACTAATTAAACTACTTTTTGAAGCTAATACATAGATGTTTTAATAATAATTATATTTTTTAATTAAAAAAATAAATTAATAGTTATTATGTTCTTATAAATTTATAAATATTAATAATAAATTATATTTTAATAAATGAAAATTATTTGTAATTATCAAAAATAAATAATCCTTGGATGGGTTGAACAATCCCAAGAGGCAACTAAGGGACAATGATAATGCCTCCACTCACGGGGATTAATGAAGGCATGTGGGAGAGACAAATGGTTTGTCTCCTCGTAATGATTTGGCATTAGAGAATGGATTTTTCATACCAAGGGATGGATTTACAGTCGAGGGGTGTCTCGAGAGCTAGTATGGTGAGATTGAACATGATCAAATAATGAGAAGGAAACATCGTGGGGGAAGGGTCTCATATTGGTTTTGGATACTTCTATTTCATGACCTTCAAGCTTGGAATCTCCAACTCTCAAATTACCTTCCTCTAGGGCTTGGCCTTGAGCTTTGCATTACGATTTTCAAAAGGACCTGATAGACTCTGATGGTGGGAAATTTAGGGTCTTTGCTTTCTCCAATCAAAGGATTGTCTAGAATGGTGGTCGTGATGGGGCGCAAAGGTCATGGAAAGAGGGTTCGAATATGAAGTAATAGTAGGGAGCGACGAGAGCTCAAACAAAGGGAACTAAAACAAAAAACGCGTTTTACTAGGAAATTTCACCCCGAATCAAGGCTCATCTTGCTCAAGCAGAGAACTGGGTAAAAGAGGAGGAGTATTTCACTCGGCATGAGAAGATTAAGGTGGATATACAACCATGGGTGTAAGAAACAGGTAATACTCAAGAGACTTACAAGGCGCTTTCATTGCATAAGACTACCAAGGCTTTACTGGGCAAGGTGTTGTTAGATACTAAGATGGAGAGAAACGAATTGTTTTTTCAACTGGATGAGATTAATGACAAGCTCAACTTTCTAATCTAGGCTACCACTGTAAGACTATGAAGCAAAGAACCATGAACCTTCCAATGAGATGCCTCTCATCAATATCTCTAAGGATGATATGGCTTCTTAGGTTTATTTCATGTTACCATTTCTTATGTTGTTATCATAGTTATGTTAAGAGACCTATTAGTATTACTGCTAGTTTGGACAATGTTGTTAGAACTTATTATGGTGTAGTCACTGGACTCTTGTTTGATTTACGGGTTTCCCATGAGGTTGAATATTTTTGCTATATTTATAATTTTTTATTCATATATTAAATTGTTTTAGCTTCACAAAAAATAAATAAATAAAATTAATTAATTAAATACCTTATTAAAATAGAAGTTAAGAGTTTTATTTTCTCTTTCAAGTAAATTAAAATAACATTTCAATTAACATAAATATATATTATATTTATAATTTACAGAGGTTAATAAGTGTAACCTTCACCGCCATGGTGATAAATAACATGTGAAACTAAGAAGTGAAGAATGGAAGGAGAGCGTGAATATACATAAGAGGTATAAATCTTTTTAAGTTGAGCATTACTTTATGGTACAAGTAAGTGGTGTTATTCCAAATGTGTATATATTAAGTTTGGATGTATGAAAAGCATGTCAATTTTAAACTAATAAAGAAGCTTGGTTAGAGATCCTATCAAGTGGAGTTGTAGAGGTATAAAACTTGTGATGATTATGAGATACAAACAAAATTTTGATTCATGGAACAAAGTCATATGGCAAAGGGGTAATTAAAATTGATGAAACGTTGAATGAGAAGCTTTTTCAGGAAAAGAGGTATATGTTATGAACAATGCTTAGTGAAGTGAAAAGGAAGAGGCGGAGAAGAGAGTAATTGGATATCTAAATATTAGTATTCATAGACTTTACGATGGGAAGAGAAAGGTAGACGAAGAACATTGTACAAGAATTGAATGAGGACGTAAAAGCTTTAATTTGTAAATAATTGGAAGCAAAAGAATCATTTATGAACTAAAGAAGAATGTGCAACCAAGTGCAGAGGAAAGTGACAATGAGATGTGTGTGGAAAAGAGAAAATGCTATCAAAATAGGTTAGAATAGTTTGTGAATGATAAAGGCGGAAAGAAGTAAAGGATGCAAGATTTGAAACAAAGTGATGCATTAAGAGAAGAATGTGAGAAGATGAAATATAGTTAGTGCAAAGTTGCATGATGCATAGAATAAGGTGTGCAACATGAAGATGCATATAGAAGTTCATCAAGTAGTTATAGAGTTTCTAAGAAAGAAGTTGGTAAAATTGGGCAACATATGTGGTAATAATTATAAAAATAAAGGACTTCTAAAGTTTATTACTTATCATATTTTATGTTTTTTAATAACAAAGGGCTTAGTAATACTTTTATATACCTTAAAATTGGGACATTTTATCTGCATTTATGCTTTTGTGCATGACTGTATTTTCATGGCAATGGTCACACTTGGATATATGCCATTATGCTAATTTAAAACATTTATATTAACTAGCTCATTGTATCTCCCATTGCATGCATATCACACGCAAGGAAATGCTCACGATAGGTTTTGATGGTTGGGTGGAGTTGTTCATATATGGTTGATCTCTACTACAGTTATTCTTTGGGCGTATGAGTCTTTCCTACAACCTCTTCTATGTTTTTTGTAGCTAGGCCACCTATGTCCATGTTTCTTCAACAACAAGCTTACTCATATCATCAACGGAAATTTGTCAAGATGTTGCTTACCCATATGCTATATTGGGGGTTATAATGCATTGTAGACTTCACATAGCAAGGAGAAGTAATAGGTTATGCAAGTGATCCATTAAAGGAAAATACATGTTTACTACCTGCAATGAAGTGCAGGAGAAATTCCTTATCGCTAAAGGAATTTGTTTGTGCATTCAATGTTACTTTAGGGGCTAGGTTGCATTTGCCTGATGGAATACCTCTCCGTGAGCCAACATGATTGCACTTCATTCATTGAAAATAGAGGCACTAAAGAAACAAACTTGCTTGTAGACTTGAGATCTCTTGATCACAAGTAGATATATATGAAAATTTCATCCACTTAAGAGGTCATTTAACGCTGGGTTGTTCAAGTCGAGCCTCTTCAAAATGGCGCCTCAACTAGATACCTTATCGTTCAACAATCTAGGAGATAACCTTTCAAGATGACTTTGCTCTTGGAGGGAATGCTAGTATTATCACCAGGCTATCCACTTGATTAGTTCCATCGATTCTTACATGGAGAAGTACAAAAAATATTTTATTTGTGACTAATATCGATAGTGAGATTTTGTGTTCTTTTGTAATTGGAAATTTTGAAGCATTTGGAAGCAACCGTGGCCTGTAAGAGTGGGAAAGCAAGTGCAAATGAAGTAATAGCTTTTTTATGAAGGTATAAGTAGAGTTATCTAAATTATTTAATGTTCTTATTTTTGTTTTTTTGAATAGTTTTTGTTTGCAAAGGGCACTTGAAAGGATGTACAGTTTCCTCTGATAATCGATAATTATAGTAGATAAGTCCATTAATACAATCTAGTATTGCATCAATGTTGGTTGGATAGGAAATAATTGGCATAAACGTTTAAATCTCAGTTTCCCATGCACATTGTTAATAATAAAACACAAAATAAACACAACATTACAACCATGCATCAGAGGAGGTCGTATAATTATATAACAATGCCAAATCAATTACCCTGTGTGTGTTTTTTACGAGCCGAACATCTTTCTGGATGCCAGAATACTTTAAGAAACCTCGTATCTTGCATGATCATTACCAATAGAAAAGTGAAGCTCCCTTATTTTCTCCATGACTCTTGTAAACAAATTTGGAGATACTAACATGTTCACTCACCCGCTAAGGTGAGAATAATTTGGATGAAGGGTATCTGCTACACCAAGAGTATCAAGCCCTTTCTAAGCATTGGTCCATACAGTGAACACTTCACCTGTAGCTCGAAGAGAATGAGATTTATACTACACTAAACTCTTAAGACTGACCCTTCATGCATCCATCTACACATAATATGTTGAGTGAATACTATTGTTTTTTATTCATTAAGTTTAAAAATGAGATGAGATGAGATGGAATGGACATGTGGAGGGAAAGGGAAATGGCTAGCCATAAAATGCTTAGAATAATTCATATATGTTCAAGAGTTTCTCCTTGGCTATGTTTTCCAAATCATATGACCATAGGTCGACAACCTCTATGTGTATGGCATGATATGCATGTGGCAAGGTAGTTAGGACTGGAAGCTACCAGGCGATGCATGCACATTGACGTGAAAATATATGCAGGGTATGTCGTGTCTTTGATTGCTTCTTTCGAGTTATAGATTTCATGTATCCCATGTCACCTTATCGAACAATGACATGTTTTTTGGTGCCAACTAGATCATGCCCACTGTAGGTTCTGCCAAATGTATTTTCCACTATGTCACAGGTTCCTTCTTTCGCTCCACCTTGCCTATGTGTCTAGTTATTCATGGAATCCCCCCATCGTATGTTCTTTTAATATCGTTGGGATGCTCTACATTATTCCCTATTTTCTTTGCTTTGGTAACGGCCCTGTTTGATGCTCTTTGATGTTATAGCATGTTGTGTGTCTTCTATTGTTTACCTGTCGTGTCCACCAATGGTCTCCTTCTGCTTTTGCTGTGGAATTTTCTAATGCGTTGGGTGGCGGGGATAATAAATGTGTCTAGGTGGACAATATAATTTGTATATTGGTGATTGTGTAAGAAAAAATTCAACAAAATCAGAAGTTGAAATATTTTAGTCATCTCCTTATCACAACACCTCTAGCAAACTTGTTTATTATGCATGTTGGAAAACATCTAACAAATGAAATAGTGTAGTTTTCCAAAAATGGATTTCAATCAGATCAAGGAGCTCGTAAATATAACTTAAATGATGAAATGTCAATTTTAAAATGATCAATGTTAATTACTATGCATAATACAGTAATTAAAACAAAAACAAGCAAATTAACATCTTTCTTTTCCATATGAAAATAGGAAATCCTTCTTCTTGTTCCTTGCAAACCTCTTTTACATGATTCTATGACTTATCTTTACTATAGGTTTGAGGTATTTAATAAGCATGGAAGAAACTTAATTGTTAATTTTATTTCATGTTCACTCAATACCTTGAATGGAGTAAAGTAGAAAGAGTGACTTAAAAATTGGAGAATTATTTTTTTCATCCATATCAAAATTCTAATTATACTATTAATACGTTAATGTTGTGTGCCATGCAGACTTACTCAACATTCCAGAATCCAAGCAGGTTTAGAGACAATAACATAGATAATACAATCCACGTTGTTACTTCAATTGTCAATACAATAGATGATGTGCACTGACTAAACATATCTTTCATTTGTCAATACAAAAAGAGTTGAGATAAGCAAAGTGGCAATTCAATCTGTTCAAGCTACCAACTTCGACAGGTATCCACTACCACGTATCACTTGTTATTATTGGTTTGTTCCTTCAGGAAACCCGTTATCATATAAAACTGATGTCTACTAATATCATTCATTTTCAATTATAAGGAAAATTTAGTTTATAATGGATGTTCAAAACAAAATAACTTGATAAGTTTTGTTTATAATGGATGCATCATCTACTAAACAAATTAATGTGGGAGAGATAGTTTTATGAATATTTATATATAATTTAAAAGTAATAAATAAATATCTAAAATAGAGTAGTTTAAATATTTTAAGGTTAACAAATTTAGCTACATATAATAATTATGGAAATTGTATAATTTGAGTATTTGAGAGTATTAAATGTTAGACCTCTTAATCCTAAGTTTTATAGTCTAGGTATTTTATAGGATTATATTAAAGAATAAATTAGTTTAATGAGCAATTAGACTTTGAATATCACCGTTTCTTTGTAAATGACACCTATCATGTCCATGTGATTATATGATTTTTTGTCTCCCTACTTTCTAGTATAGGATTGAGTTATATAAACAAGCTCTATTCTCTATGAATGTTAAGAGAGTCTTATGCGTGTGATGTAAATTTGTTTTTCCTTATTAATAAAATTGTGTGTATGAGGACACTTCTTCATCATTTGGTATCAAAGCGATGATGAATTGATTGGTGGTGGAAAGATCGATGTTGGTTGGACAGAGGGTGACAGTTTTCACAGCGATGGTCTTTCTTCTTTTGAATGGTAGCTACTTTGCGAGATAACTCTGTTGTCAAGCATAATAAGGAAAAATTAGGATTGCAGTAATTATTGTAAAAGTTTTGTTGTGCATGTTGACTTAATATCTCTTTGATTCATTGTTGCTCCAATTGTTATAAAAAACTCAAAAAATATCGATACTTTGTAAGATCCAAGATTGCAAATTGGCAATTAAAAAAAACAATAGTTACACATCAATCTTGTTATTAACTAATCTATCAGGTGGATTTGGAAAGAAAAGTACAAAAGCATTTGGAAAATTTTCCCTAAGATAGCTTGCAGGGAGCAACAGAGCCACTTCATGGTTCTTTTGCAAGACGAGAGCAAAATTTCCAGGCTTCTTCCGAATAGTGGTCACGATTTGGCATAACCACCAGTTTGGGAATCAAATGATTCCAGAAACAACTCGAATGAATTCTTAAAACGGGTATTAATAAGTTGGGAAGGAAGGGAGACCGTTAAAGTGGCACAAAACGCCCACAAAAAAAATGACAGCTTCTGTTGCTGGCGACTCCCTCTAACAATCTGATCCTGCAATCTAACCAGCCAACTATTTGCTCCACAACAATCTACTTGCGCTTGTTTGGATCTACATCAGCGATCTCTGGAAGCGATACTTGGGAATGGTTTCCAATTATCAACATTAGTGATCTATATCAGGGATCTCCTCCAAGCCTGCGACCTGGCAGTGATCTACATCGACGATCTACATCTATGATCTCGTCCAAGCCTGAGATTTCATTAAGTCTTCCATCTCATTTGTGATTCATAAACTTCATTAAATATTTTGGAAAACAAAAGCAGTCAGGTGAAGATATTCTCTTTACTAGCTATAGTAAAGGAGAAAACTCAAGAGGAAGAGGAAGAGGTCAAGATCAATATTCATTTAGAGGTAGTGGCAGAGGACGAAGATGAGGAAAAAGCAACAATTTCCAAGGGTAAAATTTTAATAAGGATCATATTCTATAAGAATAAGCTAGTCAGAGAGACGACAAAACTGAAATAATCAAACATGAAGGGATATGAGTCAAATCACTTGTAGAAGATGTAATAGAGTTGGTCATTTTGCTACCAACGATAGAACATCAAATAACAAGATTCCAAAGTATAAACAACCTTCAAATTCAGCACAATATGCAAATGACAGTGATCAAGGGAAAAAGGAAGATGAAAGTGGTTTTGAGTTTGTTCTTATAGGTCTCCAATAGTCACAATCTTTGTTATCTACTAATAATGATTCTGAAGATGCTTGGTTGTTAGATACAGGGTCAACTCAACATATGACCTTTAGAAACTATTTCTTTTGGTCTTTCAATGAATGTAAGCTCAATTTAGTTTCTTTAGCTAATGACACTGTACATATACCTTAGGGAAAAGGTTGTGTGAAAATTTATCTTCTTGATATTGGTGACAATATCTGGTATGTTCCAACTTTCAAGAAGACCTTACTATCCTTAGTAACAATGACAAGCAGGTCATGAAAATTCAATGAGAGATGGGTTAATTAAAATTAACTTAATCAAACAGAATTATAAAACTATCATGACGGGGTATGAAGATGGAAAGCTTCTTAGAATGAAATGAATAGTCATACCTTGGAACCATGATTTTGTAGCTATAGTAGAGTCAAAGAACTATCCTATAATATTATGGCATGTTAGATATGGACACTTAAATTTTGATAGTCTCTCTCAACTTCAAAAGCAAGAAATGGTGAAAGGGTTTCCCACTTTCAAAAAGATAAATGCAAGATGTAAATCTTGCATCTATGGAAAACAAAGTAGAGAACAATTTCCTACTTCATCTTGGAGAGCAAACAAATGTTTGCAACTTATTTATAGTGATATTTGTGGGCCTTTGGAAACTTCTCTTGGAGGGTGTAAATATTTCTTACTCTTTATTGATGATTTTACCCGCATGACTTGGGTATACTTTCTGAAAGCAAAATCTGAAGCTTTTGAAAAGTTTAAAGAATTTCAAAACTTGGTTGAAAGAGAAACTAAAGAGAATATTGGAACTCTAAGAACGGATAATGGTAGAGAGTTTAATTCCAAAGAATTTCAGAAATATTGTAAAGACAAAGGGATCGAGAGACATTTCACTAATTCATATACTCCATAGAAAAATGGAGTTACTGAAATAATGATCCGTACTTTAATGGGAATGGAAAGATCTATGATGCAGTTTAAAGGACTTTGTTCTTCATATTGGGCTAAAGCAGTACATACTGTAGTATATTTAAGGAACAGATCTCCAACAGCTTCTTTGGATGGAGTTACACCATATGAAGCTTGGTATGGATATAATCCTAAATTAAACATCTTCGATTTTTTGGATCTGTTTGTTATGCCTTAGTTCCAACGGAGAAAAGAACTAAGCTGGATTCTCGAAGTTTCAAATGTATCTTCATTGGATACTCTTATCAAAACAAAGGGTATCGTTTGCTTTCTGATGGAAAATTTATTGTGAGTAGGGATGTGATATTTGATGAAACAGAAAGTGCAAATTCAAATGAAATAAATCATCTTCTTAGTCGATTAGAAAAGAAAAACATTAAGATTAAGGGTAAGTTAAAAAAACAAACCACTTCAATCTTTATGGTTTGAAAAGGATCTTGTTTCAACTAAGATTCTTCCTTCATCAAATCAAGAAATTTCACAACCTTCAAATGGTAATGAGAAGAATTCTTTTGATAGCGATACTTCAAGTACAAAATCTTCAAATTTAGAAAGCAACTCTGTTTATATTTATCAAAATCAACTTTTTGATAATAATGATGGCACAAGTGCGGAATCTACTCTACATCAAAGACCAAAATGGGCCATACAACTTCTAAAAGATGTCCATCCTGATGAAATGAACAAAACGGGAACAAGAAGTTCTTCAACACAAGAAACAAATGTTGCATCTTTTGCTTCCACTGAACCTGATTCTTTTTCTGAATCAATGAAACAAAAGGAATGGTAGAAAGATATGCTTAGTGAATATAACTAAGTACTAGAAAATGGGACTTAGAAATTAGTTGATTTTCCATTTAATGTTAAACCCATATGTTGCATATGGGTTTATCGAATAAAGTACAAGTCAAATAGCGAAGTTGATAAGTATAAAGAAAGACTTCTGGCTAAAGGTTTTGCTCAACAAAAAGGCATTGATTATTGTAATTTTTTTGCTCCAACGGCTAAGTGGAATACAATCATAACACTTATAAATTTGGCTACACAGAATGGTTGGAAATTACATCAAATGGATGTTAAAAGTGGCTTCCTGAATGGTGATTTGAAAGAAGAAATTTTCATGACTCAACCCCAAGGATTTGAGGTTGAAGGACAAGAACATAAATTTTGTAAACTCATAAAGGCTTTATATGGTTTGAAACAAGCTCCTCGAGCTTGGTATGCAAAGATTGATGAAAACCTCCGAAAAGTTGGTTTTCAACAAAGTGAATCTGATGATACTTTGTATTTTCGGATGCAAGAAAAACACTTTTTGATTATTGTAGTACTCTATGTTGATGACTTAATCATAACAGGAAATATTGAAGATCACATCAAATAGGTTAAAGGAGAACTTCAAGCAGGTTTCAAGTTGATAGATTTAGGAACACTTCATTACTATCTCAGAGTCGAAGTCACTCAACGTACAAATACCATCTTCCTTAGTCAAACTAAGTATGCCACTAATTTATTGAAGAAATTTGGCATGGAAGAGTGTAAACCTTCTCTTACCCCTATGGAGCAGAATTTGAAACTGTTAAAATTTGAAGGGGGGATTTGGTAGATGGTACAAAGTATAGGCAATTGATTGTAAACCTAATTTATTTGACAAATACTCACCTAGATTTATCATATTCAGTTAGTATACTTTCAAGATTTATGTAGGAACCAAGGGAATGTCACCGGAATTCAGCAAAAAGGGTGTTAAGATATATTCAAGGAACAAAAGACTTTGGTCTTATTTACAAGAAATATAAAGACTTTACACTTGTTGGATATTCAGATGTAGATTTTGCAACAGACATTGATAATCGTACATCCACTTCTAGGTACTTAATGAATTTGGGTTCAACAAAAATTTCATGGAGTTGTAAAAAGCAGCCTATAGTTACAAATTCTTTAGCAGAAGCAGAGTACATATAAGCTTGGGAAGCAACATGTGAGATTGTTTGGTTACGCAGGATATTACAGGATCTTGGTGTAACACAAAAGTCAGCAACTACTCTATTTATCGATAGTCAGTCAGCAATAAAGATGAGCAAGAATTCAGTTTTTTTCATTCAAAGACAAAGCATGTCGACAACAAATATCACTTCATCGGATCTCTTGTTGTCAAAGACATCATCAAGCCTCAGTTTTGTCCATCTCACGATCAAACTTCAGTTATTTTTACCAAGCCACTTGGTAAACAAAATTCACTAAGTCCATAAATGAACTTGGCATTTGTAAATGTAAACTTTTGGATTAAAGGGGAATGTTAAACGTATTAATCATAAGTTTTATAGTCTATGCATTTTCTAGGATTATATTAAAGAATAAATTAGTTTAGTGAGCAATTAGGCTTTGAATATGACTCTTTCTTTGTAAATTACACCTATCATTTCCATCTGATTATATGATTGGTTGTCTTCCTACTTTCTAGTATAGGATTGAGCTATTTAAACAAGCTCTCTTCTCTATGCGATGTGAAGAGAGTGTTAAAATTGTGTGTCTGAAAACACTTCTTCATCATTAAATCTATTTATATATTAAAAACGTAATTTGAACACTTCCAAATTTAAACTTAACTATAAAAATTTTACCAAATTTTCATAAAAACCACTAAAAATATCCAAAAACCTTAAATAAATAAACTACTAAAAAATTAATATTAATAAAAATAATAATATTTTTACCCTACTAAGATAGACCTATAAATCTTTATTTTAAAAAGCTCACTAGAAGTTTCGGAAGTATAATATCATCTACATGAATAGTTATGTCTCCATTGATGGTAAAACATTTTAATAGATGAAAGCTCAATTGACAAAATTTGAGCTCATTTGGCAAATTATCAACATATTTGAGATACAGAGAGTATTATTATTAACATATTATTTGAAAGATTATGTTTGAAACAAACATAGCAGGCGTTGGAAGGTAAGCACATCGCTGAGTGCACCGATCTGATGAAATCCTACCTCCTCTTCGGATGTTAAATCAAGCAAAAGAGCCGTGAGAGGATAATTTATATCAGCCATCGCCACCGTGAACGGCTCTCCCGCAGAGGGGCAAATCCGCTGATTCCTCCTATCTCACCTGAAACATCATATGACCGTAGTGATGGGCCGAGAGTAGAGAGCTCCGATCCCAGCGACTCAACTTTCCTAGACTGGATCCTTCTGTGTGGCAATAGTATTCTGACAAAATGGGGCATCAGCTAGGCCATTTTAGCTGAGATTTGTGTGCATTGTGTATGGCTGTAAGACGAGGACGAGAAGAAGAGTTTGCAGAATGTAGAGAGTGTTAGTTCAAAAGGGTCGCTGCCGCTTGCATTTGAGATACAGAGAGTATTATTATTAACATATTGTTTGAAAGATTCTGTTTGAATCAAACATAACAGGCGTCGGAAGGTGAGCACATCGCACTCAACTCTGATCGCACCGATCTGCTGAAATCCGAACTCCTCCGCTGATAAATCAAGCAAAACAGCCATGAGAGGATGATTTATTTGAGAGGTCGCCACCATGAACAACTCTCTTTCCTTCCCAACACGCAGAGGGACAAATCCGTCGATTCCTCTTCTCTCACTTGAAACATCATATGACCCTGAGGGGTTCAGAGTAGAGAGCTCCGATCCCAGCGCCTCAAATCTCTTGCACTGAATCTTTCTATGTGGCAATAGTCTTCTGACAAAATGGGGCATCTTCGCCATTTTAGCTGAGATTTGTGTGCACTGTTTATGACTGAAGACGAGGCCGAGAAGAAGAGTTTGCAGAATGGAGAGCCTGTTTGTCCAGAGGGGTCGCTGCTGCTTGTATTTATAATGCCGGTCTGGGCTGGGAGGAGGTTTCGCCACTGTATCTGCAAAATTTGGAATGTTGACTGAATTTGGCAAAGAATACATGGGAAACTCATTAAAATAATTAAATTAAGAATAAACTCTCTTGATCCACGTGATGACGAGAACGTGTAGAATGTGTTATAAACTTTGACATAATGGCCAACGAAGTAGGTTCTTTTCGCACGTTAACTTTATAATGTGTTATGACGGTGGAAATATTTATTTAAATGTTTTTTTAATGCCAATAATATATTAAAAAATGTTTGGTAAAACAAAGCTTACAAACATTCTTATTCTCATGACAAGGCTTTGATTTTAATGTGTGATTTGACACACAAGAAGGATTGTAATTTTATTAAATTTAAAATTTAAGTTTTAAAATAAACAGATTTATTTTAAAAATATATTATTTATATATATTTTTAGTTTCAATTGACAGGAATTTTTTTTTTAATATTATTTATTTATATTTAGTTTCAACCCGCTGGAACTCTTATAACATGTTTGCATTTAATTGTAAGCAAAACCAGTATTTTACCAAGGTTTTTGAAATCATGGTCTTCTTCAACCAATCCTATTAACACGACTTTTAAATCCACCAATCAATAATCCTCTTATTTAGTCTTTTTTAAAAGCGGGCATATTATGAAAAAGTTGATAATCCCAATGGCTTAGCATTAGTTCCAACATTTTATCTTTTAATATATAAAGACGTATGACTTATATACATAGCCCTTATAAGCTTGAGCGAAATGAAAAAGGTTGAATGACATCTCATCTTTGTATATTTGTATGAATTTTAATTATTTTATATGATAATGATGATGGTTAACGTCTACTAAGACCAAACTTTGGTTTATCGGACTTAAACGAGCAAATTAATTAGTTTGTTTTAAAATTGTATTCCTATGCTTAAAGAGCTTTGTGAGAAGCATCCCGAGCTCACTATAATTTTGACAAGTTAAAAGGCTAGGAAGTTCGGTATTGCAACAAAGATTAGGAAACTGGGATCTAATGTGAGTGTACTTAGGGCATTCTAAGAAGAAGTGGTTTTCATCTTCAATGTTCATATTCTCATAGAGATGACAGATCCTTTCCATCCATGATGTTTTAGGAACTGTCCAACGACTTGTTTCACTATGGAGCTCATGAGAGTTTGTTCTTATCTTGGCTATATTATTTTTTTTCTTTGAACTAGCTAAAACAGAGAGATACTTTGGTTTTCCAGAGTAAGGTTGATGACCTCCTTATAGTATCTTAATTTTATTTTAGCCTCTAAATCTTTCTCACACCACAACTTCTCTTCAAACTTAGAAGTAACAATATTTTTAATGTTATTAATATTTTGCAATGCAACATTATCGTCGATCTCCCAGTGGTTTAACCAGGCCCTCGTATCTTTATTCCTAGCTTTGGAAGTCTATGGTCTCCCATGTTATTGATTTTGTGTTTGTACAACAGGAGCCTAGTCATAGCTAAGCTCTCGATAAGGGAAAGACCCACTTCTATAAAGAGAATAGGATAAGTTGTATTGCTTTTAATTTTGAGGTTATACGTTATAAAACGCTTCTAGATTTGCTCAATCTTTCTCCAAGATTCTCTAGAGATGTTGCAACCCCAAACCTCACAACCATACAAGATAACAGGAGTGACTAAAGTTTCAAATAGGAGCTTCTTTTTATCCCACATCACAAGGTTTGTTGCTTTACAATTATTTTCAAGACCAAAATAAGCTTTCCACCCTCCATTAATAATTTTCTCATTGCTATAATTCCAGTTGAGCTTGTGATGAATATCAATTCCTAGGTATTTGTAAGAAGACACTTCCTCCAAGTTGCTATTGAATTAGCATAAGTGTCCTTCTTGGATTTGATAATCATAACTTTTGTTTTGTCAGTGTTGACAGTCATACCCATGGTAGAGCAGAAATTCTTAAGAAGCCATAGTTGCTTATCAAGATCAAATGGATCCCTTGCCACCTTGCCAGAAGAAAAATATCGTTAGCATAAAGAAGAAGGATGATGACTATCTCAACTAAGAACGTGCCAACACAACCTGCTTCTTCTAAACAACCTTCTAGCTTAACGATGTAAATGCCAAATAAGATAAGAAAAAATATAACCTTATTTACTACAACTTTCAATAATATTAAAATTACTTAGTTAATATTAAGTAAAATAAAACATGTTTTGTTATATATATAATTTTATTACTAATTAATAATAATTATAATTTATTATTATAATTGAATTTCTTACTTTTAAAAAATGATATTTAAAATTTTCAAATTTTAAATGTCTATACGAATCTGTATCTCTTTCATTCATATCTATATCTCTTTCATTTACAAAATGAGTTTTTTTTTCAATAAATTATTAAAAAACATAACTTTTTCATATTAAACAAAAACAAACAAACATAATTCAAATCATAAACATATTTTAAGAAGTTTCTATAAAACAACAAGCATATTTTAATAAGTTTCCCTAAAACATGTGTGTCATTTTTTCTAATTTTCAATTTAATGTAAGGATGTATTGGTGAGTTTTAGTGAAAAGTGAATGGGACAAATGTTGCTCACAAATGCATGGTATATATAGGTCTCTTAAGGGTTGATAGAGAATGTAAAGATGCATTGCTCAACTTTATTGAAAAGTGAATAGGACAAAAAAGTTGTTACAAATGTAGGGCATGTAAGTCTATTAAGAATTATTAAGAGTTCATAGAGGTTGGTTAGAAGAAATAGAGGAAGAGGTCAATTTGCCTTTAACATAAACATTGAAATATAGGAGAGAGGAGCTATTTGTGGGGTAAGAACCAAATGTGGAGATAGGGAGTGGTAGGGGTACATTCCAATCTTAGAAAAATTAGATACCATAAGTGGTTAATAAAAGTACTGTATGTACAAGTCATTTTTAATATTTTCATGTATTCAAAATTATTTATCACAAAAATTTATTTTTCATTTTGAAATAAAATTATTATTTTTAAATGTGAAATTTCATTTTAAGTCACATCAATGTTCCTCTATTGGTCTCGGTCTAAAAAACACTATATTTAGACAACTTGGAACTTTGTGTTGAACATGGCATCATTTGATATTAGTCACACCTAAAGACCAATATAGTTAAATAGAGAAGAGAGGTATATATGATAAAAATTTGGGAAAAAAAAAACTAACATGAAGAATTAAATCACACAAGTTTGGGTGAACTACTACAAGTGTCTCTCCCCTATCCCCTATTATCTGTGATAATGGGAAAGCACATTGTATCCAAAAATAAACTTAAAAAAAATTATAATTCATATTAATAACTTATTCACTTACAAGTAATTTAATTAAACTTAATACCAAATCAAATAAAATTATAATAATTATACTAATAATGATCAAATAATTAAATAATAATTATTAATACATATATCGATTAATAAAATGCTTAACAAAACTATTAACATTTTATTTTTCTAAAACTAAAATCGATTCCTAGTATTCCCTTGAAGATCAAAGGAGGCTTTAAACTCCCGAAATGCACCGAGGGTAAGTGACCCCAAACAATCAACATGCACTCATATTATATAAAAATTAAGATATATATCATCAAATATTTGAAGTATTTCAAAATCCAATTAACATTTCAAATCCAAATGCATCTCCGACATATAAATGCGCAACACATCATTAGATTGAGCATTTGTATCAAAACGAGAAGTGGGCATATTCTCCAATTATTATTGTAAACCAGGCACCCATAAAGGCATTTATAAAAAAAAAAAATGAGCAGTGGGCCTAGCGGGCTGCTACCGTCCTTTTTAGTATGTTAAACTTTGACAAATTTTCACCTGATTGAGAAGGCTGAAGGCGGCTGTGGGAAAGATGCAACCAGCCAGCAACAATCATTTTTCTTTATGCAACCAGCCAATGATGGCAACATGGTGGTGGACGGAAATTGGAATCCCATGGTGGTGGACGGAAATTGGAATCCCATGGAATCCCATGGTCATTCATAAGTAGGCATGGAATAGAGTTAGTCAACTCGCCCAAGGTGGACTCCGACTGAGTGATGGAATTCGACGGATAAATGCCCATCATGGGTAAATTTATCCGTCAAATACAGTTAAGATTTTACGAAGACTGTCAAAAGCTAGCTTAAAATGCAGAAAACGTTTCAGATTTTGATTATTACCAGCAATTTTGACGGGTCTCCGCTATTTGAAATTTCTACCCTAGTGTTTTCGAGTGAATGGTGTTTAACGTCGGCCAAGATAATATATATATATATATTCTTCAATGTAAGCTTTTATGACTTTTATATATCCTCTAATATTTCAGACTTGGATTTGGAAGCATCAACCAACTAAACGACTCCTTGAAGCTAATACATAGATGTCTTAATAACAATTATATTTTTAATTAAAAAAATAAATTAATAGTGATTATGTTGTTATAAATTAAAAAATATATATATATATATATATTTTAATATATGAAAAATATTTGTAATTATCAAAAATAAATAATCTTTNGGCAACTAAGGGACAACCACTCACACAAGTCCCACATGGTGGGTTGTTTGACTGATAACGCCCCCCCCCCCCCTCATGGGATTTAGTGTAGGCATGTGGGAGGGACAAATGGTTTGTCTCCTCCCAATGATTTGGCAGTAGAGAATGGATTTTCCGTACCAAGGGATGGATTTACAATCGAGGGTTGTCTCGAGAGCTAGTATGATGAGATTAAACATGATCAAATAATGAGAAGGCAACATCGTGGGGGAAGGGTTTCATATTGGTTTTTGATACTTCTATTTCTTGGCCTTCAGGTTCAGAATCTCCAACTCTCAAACTGCTTTCCTCTGGGTTTTGGCCTTCAGCTTTGCACTATGATTTTTGAAAGCACTTGATAGACTTCAATGGTGGGAAATTTAGTGTCTTTTCTTTCTCCGATCAAAGGATTGCATAGAATGGTGGCCGTGATGGGGCAGAAAGGTCGTGGAAAGAGGGTTCGATGAGGAAGTAATAGTATGGAGCAAGAAGAGCTCAGACGGAGGCAACTAAAGCAAAAAAACTTGTTTTACTAGGAAATTTCACCCGAAATCAAGGCTCATCTCGCTCAAGCGGAGAAGTGGGTAAAAGAAGAGGATTATTTCGCTCGTCATGAGGAGATTAAGGTGGATATACAACCTTGGGTGGGAGAAACAAGTAATACTCACTCAGGAGACTTACAAGACGCTTTCATTGCATAGGACTACCAAGGCTTTACTCAGAAAGGTGTTCTTAGATACTAAGATGGAAATAAATGAATTGTTGTTCCAACTGGATGAGATTAATGACAAGCTCAACTTTCTGATCAAGGCTACCACTGTAAGACTATGAAGCAAAGAACCATGAACCTTCCAATGAGATGCCTCTCATCAATATCTCTAAGGATGATATGGCTTCTTAAGTTTATTTCACGTTACCGTTTTTTATGTTGTTATCATAGTTATGTTAAGAGACCTATTAGTATTACTGCTAGTTTGGACAGTGTTGTTAGAACTTATTATGGTCTAGTCACTGGACTCTTGTTTGATTTATGGTCAGGTTTTCCATAAGGTTGATTATTTTTGCTATATCTTTATAATTTCTCACTGATTTATTAACTTCTTTTAGTTTCACAAGAAATAAATATATTAAATACTTTATTAAAAAGAAGTTAAGAATTTTATTTTCTCTTTCAAATAATTAAAATAACATTTTAATTAACATAAATATAGATTATATATATAATTGACACAAGATTAAATTGTAGGTTAATAAGTGTGACCTTCACAACCATAGTGATGAATAACATGTGAAACTAAGTGAAGAATGAAAGGAGAGTGTGAATATACATAAGGTTAATAAATGTGACCTTCAAAGCCATGGTGATGAATAACATGTGAATCTAAAAAGTGAAGAATGGAAGTAGACTGTGAATATACATAAGAGGTATAAATCTTTTTAAACTGGGAATTACGTTAGGGTACAAATTCCAAATGTGTATATATTAAGTTGGATATATGAAAAGTATGTCAATTGTAAACTGATAAAGAAGTTTGGTTAGAGATCCTATCAAGTGGAGTTGGAGAGGTATAAAACTTATGATGATTATGACATAAAGACAAAATTTTGATTGATGGAGCAAAGTCATATGGAAAAGGGCTAATTAAAATTGATGAAATGTTGAATGAAATGTTGAATGAGAAGCTTTTTGAGGAAAAAAGGTACATGTTAGGAACAATGCTTAGTGAAGTGAAAAGGAATAGGCGGAGAAGAGTAATTGGATTTCTAAATATTAGTATTCATAGGAAGTCAAAGGTAGATGAAGAATAATGTACAAGAGTTAAATGAGGATGCAAAAGCTTTATTTTGTAAGGATAATGGGAAGCAAAAGAATTATTTATGAACTAAAGCAGAATGTGCAAAGGAAAGTGACAATTAGATGTGTGTGTGGAAAAGAGAAAACGAAATTAAAATAGGTTATAATAATCATGTGAATGACAAAGGGGGAAGAAGTAAAGGATGCAAGACTTGAAACAAAGTGATATATTAAGAGAAAAATGTGAGAAGATGAAATATAGCTAGTGCAAAGTTGCATGATGCATAGAATAAGGTGTTCAATATGAAGATGCATATAGAAGTTCATCAACTAGTTATAGAGTTTCTAAGAAAGAAGTTGCTAAATTGGGCAACATATGTTGCAATAATTATAAAAACAAAGGACTTCTAAAGTTTATTACTTATCATATTTTAGGTTTTTTAATAACAAAGAGCTTAGTATTACTTTTATATACCTTAAAATTGGAACATCTTACCCACATTTATGCTTTTATGCATGACTGGTTTTCATGGCAATGGTCACACTTGGATATATGCCACTATGGTAATTTAAAACATTTGTATTAAGTAGCTCGTTGTATCTTCCATTGCATGCATCACACATGCAAGGAAATGCTCACGATAGGTTTTTATGGTTGGGTGGACGTGTCAGTATATGGTTGATCTCTGCTACAGGTTATTATTTGGGCGTATGAGCCTTTCCTCCAACCTCTTCTATGTTTTTGTAGCTAGGCCACCTATGCCCATGTTTCTTCGACAACAAGCTTACTCATATCATCAACGAAAATTGGTCGAGATGTTGCTTATCCATATACTATATTGGGGCTTATAATACATTGTAGACTCCACATAGCAAGGAGAATTAATAGGCTATGCAAGTGATCCATTAAAGGAAAATAAATGTTTACTACCTGCAATGAAGTGAAGGAGCAATTCCTTATCCCTGAAGAAATTTGTTTGTGAATTCAATGTTACTTTAGGGGCTAGGTTGCATCTTCCTAATGGAATACCTTTCCGTGAGCCAACATGATTGCACTTGATTCATTGAAAATATAGGCACTAAAGAAACAAACTTTCTCATAGACTTGAGATCTCTTTGTAGCAGGTAGATATATATGAAAATGTCATCCACTTAAGAGGTCATTTAAAACTGGGTTGTTCCAGTCAAGGCTCTTTAAAATGGCATTTCAACTAGATACATTATCGTTCAACAATCTAGGAGAGAACCTTTCAAGGTGGCTTTTCTCTTGGAGGGAATGCTAGTATTATCACCAGGTTATCCAATTGATTAGTTCCATCGATGCTTACCTAGAGAAGTCCATAAAATCTTTTATTTGTGACTAATACCGATAGTGCTTTTTTGTGTTATTTCGTAATTGGAAATGTTGAAGCATTTGGAAGCAACTGTGCCCTATAAGAGTGGGAAAGCAAGTGCAAATGAAGCAATAGCTTACGTATGAAGGTGTAATTAGAGTTATCTGAATGATTTAATGTTTTTTTTTTTTTTTGAATAGTTTTTGTTTGCAAAAGGCACTTCAAAGGATGTACAACCTCCTCTGATAATTGATAATTATCGTAGATAAGTCCATTAATACAATCTAGTATTGCATCTTAGCCATGCAATAAATGTCATAAACATTTAAAGCTTAGTTTCCCATGCACATTGTTAATAATAAAACAAAAAATAAACACAACATTATAACTATGCATCCGAGGAGGCCGTATAATTATATAACAATGCCAAATCAATAACCTTGTGTGGTTTTTTACCAGTTGAACATCTTTTTGGATGCTAAAATACCTTAAGAAACCTCGTATGTTGCATAAGCATTACCAATAGCAAAGTGAAGCTCCCTTGTTTACCCCATGATTCCTGTAAACAAATTTGGAAATACTAACATGTTCACTCATCTGTCAAGGTGAGAATATCAAGGGTATCTGCTACACCAAGAGCATCAAGCCCTTTCCAAACATTGGTCCATACAGTGAACACGCCACCCATAGCTCGAAGAGAATCAGTTTGCTACTATGATAAACTCTTAAGGATGACCCTTCATGAATCCATCTGCACATATTATGTTGAGTGAATACTATTATTTTTGAGTCATTAAGTTTAAAAATTAGATGAGATGGAATGGACATGTGGAGGGCAAGGGCAATGGCTAGCCCTGAAATGCTTAGATTAATTCATATATGTTCAAGAGTTTCTCCTTGGCTATGTTTTCCAACTCATATGACCATAGGTCGACAACCTCTGTGTGTACGGCATGATATGCATGTAGCAAGGTAGATAGGACTGGAAGCTACCTGGCGATGTATGCGCATTGACGTGCAAATATATGCAGGGTATGTTGTGTTTTTGATTGCTGCTTTCGATTTATAGTTTCATGTATCCCATGTAACCTCGTTGAGCGGTGACGTGTTTTTTGGTGCCAACTAGATCATGCCCACAATAACCTCGTTGAACGATGACGTGTTTTTTGGTGCCAACTAGATCATTCCCACTGTAGGTTCTTCCAAATGCAGTTTCCACTCTGTCATAGGTTCCTTCTTTCGCTCCACCTTACCTCTACGTGTAGTTATTTGTGGCATCCACCCATCTTCTGTGCTTTTAATATCGTTGGGATGCTCTACATTATTCCCTATTCTCTTTGCTTTGGTAACTTCCCTCTTTGATGCTCTTTGATGTTATAGCACGTTGCGTCTCTTCTACTGTTTACCTGTTGTGTCCACCAATGGTCGCCTGTTGTTTTTGTTGTGGAATTTTCTTATGAGTTGGGTGGCGAAGATCATAAATGTGTCTAAGTGGACAATAGAATTTGTATATTGGTGATTTTGTAAGAACAAAGTCAACAAAATCAGAAGTTGAAATATTTTAGTCATCTACTTATCACGACACCTCTAGCAAAAATGTTTATTATTGGGCAACATATAACAAATGAAATAGATTAGTTTGCCAACAATGGGCTATTGGATTTTCAATCAAATCAAGGAGCTCGTAAATATAACTTAAATGATGAAATGTCAAATTTAAAATGATCCATGTTAATTACTATACATAATGCAGTAATTAAAACAACAACAAGCACATTAACATCTTGCTTTTCCATATGAAAATATGAAATCCTTCTTGTTGTCCCTTGCAAACCTCTTTTACATGATTCTATGACTTATCTTTACTATAGGTTTGAGGTTTTTAATAAGCATGGAACAAAGTTAATTGTTAATGTTATTTCATGTTCACTCGATAACTTGAATGGAGTAAAGTACAAAGAGTAACCTAAAAATTGGAGAATTATTTTTTTCATCCATATCAAAATTCTAATTATACCATTAATAAGTTAATGTTGTGTGCCATGGAGGCTTACTCAACATTCTAGAATCCAAGCAAGTACAGAGACAATGACATAGATAATACAATCCACCTTGTTACTTCAATTGTCAATACAATAGATGATGTACACTGATTGAACATATCTTTCACAAAATATCTTTGAATTGTCAATACAAAAAGAGCTGAAATAAGCAAAGTGACAATTCAACCTGTGGACAACTCAAGCTACCAACTTAGAACTTGTTATTATTGGTTTTTTCCTTTAGGCAAACAGTGATCATCTACTAAACAAATTAATGTGGGAGAGATAATTTTAGAAATATTTATATATAATTTAAAAGTAATAAATAAATATCTAAAATAAAATAGATTAAATATTCCAAGGTTAAAAATTTTAGGTACATATGAAAAATGTATAATTTGAACATTTAAAAATATTAAATCTATTTATGTATTTAAAAACATAAATTGAACACTTCCAAATTTAAATTTAACTATAAAAATTTTACCAAATTTTCATAAAAACCACTAAAAAACCAAAAACCTTCAATAAATAAACTACTAATAAAAAATAATAAAACTTTTTACCCAAAACTCAAACATTCTAAGATAAACCTATAAAGCGCTTTATTTTAAAAAGCTCACTCGAAGTTTTGGAAGTATAATATCATTTACATGAATAGTTACATCTCCATTGATGGTAACACATTTTAATAGATGAAAATCTGAGGTGAATTGACAAAATTTGAGCTCATTTGGCATATTATCAGAACAGAACATATTTGAGATACAGAGAGAGTAGAACATATTATTTGAAAGATTCTGTTTGAATCAAACATAGCAGGCGTCGGAAGGTGAGCACATCGCACTCAACTCTGATCGCACCGATCTGCTGAAATCCCGACTCCGCTGATAAATCAAGCAAAACAGCCATTAGAGGATGATTTATATGAGCAGTCGCCACCATGAACAACTCTCTCTCCTTCCCAACGCGCAGAGGGACAAATCCGTCGATTCCTCCTCTCTCACTTGAAACATCATATGACCGTGACGGGTTCAGAGTAGAGAGCTCCGATGCCATCGCCTCAAATCTCCTGCACTGAATCTTTCTATGTGGCAATAGTCTTCTGACAAAATGGGGCATCTTCGCCATTTTAGCTGAGATTTGTGTGCACTGTTTATGGCTGAAGACGAGGCCGAGAAGAAGACTTTGCAGAATGGAGAAACTGTTTGTCCAAAAGGGTCGTCGCTGCTTGTATTTATAATGCCGGTTTGGGCTGGGAGGAGGTTTCGCCACTGTATCTGTAAAATTGGGAATGTTGACTGAATTTGGCAAAGAATACATGGGAAACTCGTTAAAATAAATAAAATAAGAATACAACTCTCTTGATCCACATGATGACGAGAACGTGTAGAATGTGTTATAAAGTCCAACATAATGACCAACGAAGTAGGTTCTTTTCACACATTAACTTTATAATGTGTTATGACGGTGGAAATATTTATGTAAGTGTTTTTTTAATGCCCATATTATATTAAAAAATGTTTGGTACAGCAAAAGCTTACAAACATCTTTATTCTTATGAGAAGGCTTTGATTTTGATGTGTAATTTTATACACATTCTTATTCTTATGGGAAGGCTTTGATTTTATTGTATAATTTTATGAAATTTAAAAATTAATTTAAAAATAAAATTAAAATTAAAAAACCAAAAAACATGAAGTATATATTATTAGTTATTGCCTTTGGCTCGCAGAGATTCTATGAATCAGTTTGGGTCGTTTGAATTAGTTTGCACAAATACCAAAACAAGTTTTAAACACAGCCAATTAACAGCTTCTATTCATTCAAAATTATACATCACTGTTTTCTCCACCAATTAACAACTTCTACTTCTTATTTGGCCTCTTTTCAGGACTAGAGCAATGGAGACTTAGTTTTGGTCAAAGTTTGTTTTCAAACAAAGTGGAATTATTAGACCAAAGTGTATTGATAAACTAATGCTAGGATCCATTAGCATTAGTCCACAAACATTTAATGTTAAATGTATGAGGAATAACTTATTATCCCTACAACATGGGCCTTCTATGGGCCTTCTATGCATGCAACATGTGCATGGATCCCACCTGTTTTCTACATGTTCCAGGTGGAGCTGGAACAACCTCAAATAGATGCCACTGCACTGACCGCTTAACTAAAACAATTTTGGGTCTGTGGAACAACCTCAAATATATTCCGATGAATTAAAACAATTTTGGTTCTGTGATGAAACTATGGGAGTGGGCATCCTCTGGAAGATTTTGATGAGGTGAGCATCCTCTTGATGCTTACAAATGTAAGAATATTTTGGATTCATTAAAATAAGTTGTTGAATCTACTCTGCTGAGGCTCAACATTTTTGTTTCCCGTGTTGTATTGCTTTGTGCCTTCAACCTGCCCGCCGGTTATTTTCTCTCATTGCTCCTTTTCCTTGCAGATTGAAAACCCAAAGCCCATGTGCCAGAGGGAGTTCGCCAGGGCGGGGGGAGAGACTTGAAGTGATTCCTCCTTCGTTCATGTTGTTACTTGTATTGTTACCTGGGTTTTGGTATAGGAAAGAACCAACATAGCAATTAAAAGAATTAAACACATTCTTCGCTCCATGCCATTGCATTCGACATAAAATTCACCCAAAACACAATTCAATGCATTAGTATCCTGGTATACTCTGTAAGTTGATTCATAATTGAAAACTAAAATCAACAAACTTGGAGAACAATTTATGGTTTCTATCGCGCATGCTTTCATATTATGTTTAAACTTTTAGCTTTATCGTGGGCAGTGGTAGGAGGAGGGGCGTCGACTAATCAACACATGAGTACATAGTGAACGGACCTTACAAAACTTAAAATGCTATAAAACACCAAATTTCCAGGAACATTGATGAGAAGAAAGTTTGCCAAAATCTCTAATGGGAATTGATAAAACTTGAATGATGCCAATAATATAAAACATTAATGGAGGAAATGGAATCACAAACCCATTTAGCAGTCCATGCAAGGGTTGAAAGCTTCCTGAGCATCTCCAAAAACATGGACGAACTTAGCTGATGCTGGAAAGGGTACTACATTGTGTATTGTGCATAAGTGATGAAATCATGATAAGTATGTTGCTGCATAATTCTTAAGCGTGTGATCTCCACCTCTGTCGATGCCAATTCAGTCGTCATTTCACAATCTGCATCCATCTGAGCTAGATGATTTAATGAGAGAGCTGGGATGCGCAATATGCATGCATTTATAACGAAATACTTCTCAACTATAAATAATTCTGTTCTATAACTAAATAATTATATACCCAAGGAACATAAAGAATATCGAATGACTATTAATGCTTAGCATGTGTGATCAGATCGATACTTTATCTGAGTCTGTCATCTTCATAGGTTTTCAAGATTCATTATTGTATAATTCACATTATTGTAACATGGATCACAATGTTCCACTTAACATAATCACTCAAGCCCTAATCACTCGAGCCCTAATGAGGCCTCGATCTGGTCCTTAACCACTGAAATTCCTGCCATAGGTCTCACCACTCTTATTGTCGCCAAACACTTCATTTCCTCTCATCTTCTCGGTTTGCAAATACATCAAATCAACTTTTAATACATAAACAACAAATCCTTCAAACCAACTTTTGATACTGAAACCCCTTGTATAGCAAATGGTTCTACGGACGCATATTTATATCAATTTTTGGGCTCAATGTCATACTTATGTTACTTTTGTACTTATGCTACAACATACAAATTGGTAAAGAGAGAATTATTTCAAATACACTCTCTCTTAATAGACTAATAACCATCTTCTTTTTCTCAAGAGATATTCACTGCAAGAGAAAGAACAACTACTTCTGACCTGAGTTGAAAATGCTTCTTCTTGCTTATACTACGCCCTTGGTCAATTGCAGCACAACCTTGGCATGGCTTGATCGCAGTTACACATCAAAAACATGACCCTGTTTTTTCAATAATCACCAATCTCTTGCCGTGGAAGCTCGTGTTGCAGCTGTGGTTCCAAGAATATTAGCTTTGGTAAAATGGAAATTTGAAATGGACCTGGAGGAATGTGGAGAAGTGATAGGAATTGAGTTATCGTAGACGCTTATGGATAATAGTAATGGATGCTGTTGTGAGGTGCTTATTGCTTACAGTCCAAATAATCTCCTAATTACATGCCTAAATTCGGCCCAATAGAATTTGTTCCCTGATTGCGTTCTCAAACTCAACCGAATACACTTTATGCCCTGATTTTTATTTGACCCAACAAACTGGTGGATATGCTTCTTGGTAGCGGAGCTTCAAAATGGTCCCCTCTCAAAACTGAGACAAAATTACTATACATCTCATATCGGTCCACAACCTAGTAGCTTGGCATCACTGTCACTGCTTCAACATTGAATATGCTTCCATTCTTCAGCCTTTAATATATTTCAGATTACGGAAACCCTCAGTTTGAATACCGTGGAGAACCGTAGAGTTTGATACATTTCCCTGTGGAACTGCAGAGTTGACACGCTTTCTCTTAACCTTCAAGATTTTTTATTGACTTCCAGAAACAACCACAAAGTTGATGCACTTCCACAAAGAGGTTCCGCGGCGTGCAGAACGACCATATAAAATCTTGATACAAACTCAGATCATGCTCCTTAAAGGGTAAACCTCTCAACCAATTACACTCTCATGACAATTGGCCATCATTTTGATCACAAGGACCAGCGAACGATTTCTTTTCACAGTAAAAATATTTAAGAAAAACATGAATTACCATATATCTTCCTACTTACTGTGCTGGGTCTTTTTTTAATTGAAAAACACATGTGAATAATGACCTGGAATAGGCTACAATTCGATCCATTGCTTTAGATTGGGTGACAACCTTACCTAAGCTTTCCTGTTGCAAGAGACACAATAATTTCATGTGAAAGGAATGACAATTTCACAGCATGTAGCTTTCCCATCAGAGGACTTCTTCTAATTAGCTGAACCCATTGGAAAAATATGGTCCACTTTTCTCTTTGTGACAAAATTTCAACGTGCAAGATCGGTGAACTGAGTATAATAGAAGCACTTTCTTGATCAATGTTGTCTATCACAAATGAGTTTCAGGCTAGCTCACATGGAAGTCAGTTGTTTGTATTATCATTATGAAATAAATGAGGAGTCGATTTAGACTTAGGCTTCCGGAGCATGGGGCATGCAATTTACCTATAGAGACCAACACAATGTGATACCTTTATGCACAGAACTCGTGGTTGAACTCAATAATGCACTTGACTGCTGGAGACTAGAATGAATCCCCATCCTGCATGGCATCCAAATGGTGACCTCGCTTTGTCGACTTCCGTGCCAAACTTGACAATAGTTTTCTCTTCCCTATTTATTTAATGATGATTATCATTTTATATCAAATTCAGTATTTATACTTTTAAATTGAATTAGGCTGGAGGCGTTTATATTTCAACATAGGCCTACTGTTCTATAAATTTATGTATTAAATTTATATTTTTAATTATTCATGAACATGAATACATAAAATGGAAATTTTCTTCTTCGCTATGAGTTTTGAAGAGATGAGATTAAAGGAGTTAAAGAACTGGCATGTTTTAGTCTTGAATGCGTTTTAGGAAATTGATAAGATTCATCCATTTCAGGAAGTTGATCCATTGGTGGTGGAGGTGGATTTACTTAAACCATCGGCAGTAAACCAATCTCGGAATGTTAGCTCCCCACGACTGTTGATTGTTGAATGCAACCTTGGCCTTTACGGGGCTTCCATAGGTTATTTAGTAAAAAAAACCATTGAAGTATCATAAATTAATAAAATATATTACTCAAATTATCTAAAATACATTTATCTATCTCTTAAGCACAAACTAAGTTGCTTTGCAACCATGTCTTTTGCATTTAACTCCAAGCAAACCAAAAAATTTCACCTAAAGTTTTTGAAATCATAGTCTTCTTCAACCAATCATATTAACACAACCTTTCAATCCACCAATAAGTAATTTAAACCTCTTATTTAACCTTTTTTTTCTGAAAGCAAGCATCTGATAAAAAAAATTTGATAATCCTAAGTTTTAGAATGATCTATGCATTTTTTTTATTCATTTTTCCACCTAGATTACTAATTAATTAATGCAAAGTATGACTTAGCATTAGTTCTAACATTTTATGTTTTAATATATAAAGACCTGCTACTTATATACATAGCCCCCATAAGTTTGACTGAAAAGAAAAATGTTAAATATATCTTCATCACTTAATTACATCTTTGTGTATATTTGTATGAATTTTAATTACCTTTAACGTGCCATATGCACATCGTTTACTGGAACTTTTAATAATTACTTAGCTAGCAATTATTATGATTATTATTATATTTTTTTTTATTTAAAAAAAATATTTTAATCTCAAATTTCAAGTATTTATAAAAAATCATTCTATAAATAAAATTTATATCTGTTTCATTTAGAAAATAAGGTTTTTTTTTCTATAAAATATAATTGTTTCCTATAAATTATTAAACATAATTATGTAATCATAAACATACGCATATTTTTAGAAGTTTCCATAAAACATGTGTGTCATTTTCTATGCGTTGTCAGTTCAGTGTAAGGATGTATTGTTAAGCCCTAGTGGAAAGTGAATGGGACAAAAGTTGCTCATAAATGTATAGCATGTATGTTTATTAAGAGTTCATAGAGGATGTAAGGATGTATTGTTGAGTATTAGTGGAAAGTGAATGAGATAAAAGTTGCTTACAAATGCATGGCATATAGGTTTATTAAGAGTTCATAAAAGTTGGTTAGAAAAAATAAAGGAAGGAGATTAATTTGTCTTTAACTTGGATGTTAAAATATAGGAGAGAAGAATCATATGTGGGGATTGAACCAAATGTGGAGATAGTGAGTGGTGGGGTACACCCAATCTTAAATAAATGAGATACCATAAGTTGGTCATAAAAGTATTTATGTACAAGTCGTTTTTAATATTTCCATGTATTTAAAATTATTTATCACAAACCGTTATTCTCTATTTTGAAATTAAATGAATATTTTTAAATTTGAAATTTCATTTTAAATCCACTTTTAGTCACATCAATGTGAATCTATGTATAAGTAATAAAAAATTGGAAAAAAAAGCTCCTACACATGAAGAATTAAGTCGTACAAATTTGAGTGCACCATCAATGATATCATATTAATCGTTTACTCACTTACAAATAATTTAATTAAACTTAATACTAAATCAAATAAAATTAAAATAGATATCCTAATAATAATTAAATAATCCAATAATAAGTATTCATATATATTGATTAATAAAATGCTTAACAAAATAATTAACAATTGTTTAAAAAGAAAAACGATTGAGCATCTTTGCTAAAACGAAAAATAAGACTGAGCATCTTTACTAAAACGAGAAGTGGGCACTATTCTACAATTATTATTATTGTAAACCAGGCCAGGCTTGGAATTTCAGATTTCTATTGCCTGTCAAATCAAAATTTTATGACGGTTTTGGGTTTTTCACACCCGTTGTTTACATTTTAGATCAAATTAATGAGTGCTAATTTTTTTAATCTATTATTAAAAAAAATTAAAAAGTGTATTTCATAAATCAAAATGTTATAAGATTCAAATTAACTTATATATATAACAGCCCAACGGTTTGTCTTTTTTATACTCTTGAAAATGCTCTCATTTGGTAGGGAGAGGCATTCTTATTTATTGAAATTTTATTTCAGGGGCCAAATCACAGTGACATCACCAGTGACATCATGGGTAATAACAAGGATTTATTATGGAGTAGTCTAACGGGTCGACGATTTCGCCCGGCGTTAGACTACTCCCTCTACCCACCGTCACCGTCAACCCCTCCTGGCGTCCGGAGTCCGGCACATCAGCGAAATCACATCAGCTGACAGGTGGGTCCATCCCGAATCAGGTTCAGAACGCGATCGGCGATTCCCTGCTTCTCGCCGCAACCAGCAATTACTCCACCACCCCGCGGGTTGGTGGCTACTCCCTCGTCGACCCAAGTTGCATTTTGGCCCTGCTCCCTCCAACAATACTCTACATCCATTCTCTGCTCCCTCCCGGTGTTGAACCAGACCTTTCGGCTGCTGCATCCATACTTTGGTTCCCGCACAGCTTCCTGCAAAACGAATTCAAAATGAAGGTTGCAGAGATCACAGTCTTAAGATATTATGAAGGTTGCAATGTTCCAAGGTTGCAAAATATTTTGGAGTGAAATAGACAGTATCTAGTTTGTAGATGTATTTCTACTGGCCAAGAATGGCATATCAGAGCAACCAAATTGGAACCCAACAATGTACACTGTACTTTGAGTGTAGATGCAGAGTTGGAAGAAGGCACGATTGCTGCCGAGAAGCCTTCACTGGACTCCAAAAAGCTGTAAGTAATTGCCCCTTGTTTGTTCAGAAATGAATAACATTGAATTGTAATGTTGAGTTGAAGCTTTTTGCGTCCAAAACAGGCCAAGAAAGAAGGGTCAGAAGCAAAACCGGGAGCCCAGATTTGCATTCATGACCAAAAGCGATGTGGATCATTTGGAAGATGGCTATAGATGGCGCAAATATGGCCAAAAGGCTGTCAAAAACAGCCCTTTCCCCAGGTTCTGTCACAGTTAAATCTCATTCCAGTAGACCCACTAGTTCAATTAAAATCTCTATACATTCATTGTATTTGTCTAGATTTAGGGAAATCATCCATGGCCTATCTATCTATATTTAATCGTCTGCAAGTTTCAGGAGTTACTATCATTGCACAAATGACAAATGCTCAGTGAAGAAGAGAGCGGAGCGTTCGTCAGAAGATCCAGGGATTATGATTACGACATATGAAGGAAAACATTCTCATCCAAGCCCGACCATATTGCGTGGGTCAGCAGAATCCCAATCCCACTTTTCAGATCAAAGATTGACTTCTCCCTTCACTCAAATGCCATTGATCAGATTCCCCCCCCACCCAATGATCATGAGTGGTGCTAACCAGGTCCCAGCTGCTTCCCCTTCTTGCACTAATAATCTTAACCACCTTGGGTCCATCAAGTCCTGCATGAACCCTCATCTTTCCCATCAGTCCCGCCATGATCCCCAGCCTCACCCAGCTCATCTCATGCCCACCAATATTTCCCAGCAGCCTCTAATCGATCATGGTTTACTGGAGGATATTGTCCCCCCTGGTATGCGCAAATTTTGACTCAACTTATATACTAGAGACCTACCCTTCAGATACTCCAACAAATCAAGCAGCCGGGACATCATGGTCATTCATTACTATATAGCAACAAGAACAAGGAAATTTATATGGGCGAGTACAAGGAAAGAATGCATGAGCTGTTTATTGCTTCTGGAACTTGTTGGTTATTTTGTAGATATGGTAATTGTAAATTGCAATTTTAACATAATGTCCAAATTTTTAATGTTGATCTAGCATAGAATACCATCGGCTCAGCATTAATTGCCAAAACATAAAAACTAAATCAATGGTGGGGATTTTTCCTAGCTCCACACCACAATTATTTACATCATATTATTTAAATGCCAACGGGGTCAAAACTAGGGTGTTATAGAAGAATTTGTTCTTATTCTCTCTGGCACTTAGGGAAAAAATTCTTTGGCAGGTTATCTTTGGGGAAAGTTTGTGGTCACACGTCATAAAAGAAAAATATATCATAAAAAATCTATTGTCCAATGGGTGAGATGTTTCAGGTTTCTAGGAAGAAACATATCAAATATTTGGGCAGGACTACTTGGGGCCTTCCATCTTTTTTTGTCATGGCTGGCTTGGTCCCTGGGGGATGGGCGGTCTATCTAGATAGGTGAATATTTGATATTGGGTAGCCCTAGTGATTATGTCCTATCACGGGACTTAATTTTCTTTCTTCATTCCAAGGGGATTTATACACTCTATCATTCAACAACTGGTCCGTATTGGGGGTCAACTATCCAGTGATGGTTATCGACCGATCAATTGGGTCTTTATGGCTCCCAAGGTTTAGAATGGTATGCATACGTCCGTGGATTAAATCTGGGAGCATTTTCTATAAGTTCATCTCCTGATGTCATTAGATGGTCCTTTGAACCGGTCAGGGGTTCTATTACTGCTAAAATGGCTTATCAATCACTTATGCAGGACGTTCTGGGTAAGCGAGAGTGGTGGTACTATATATGGAAATGGAAAATCCCCCTAAAATGGCTTATCAATCACTTATGCAAGACGTTCTGGGTAAGCGAGAGTGGTGGTACCATATATGGAAATGGAAATGTAGAGTTGAAGCTTTTTGCGTCCAAAACAGGCCAAGAAAGAAGGGTCAGAAGCGAAACCGGGAGCCCAGATTTGCATTCATGACCAAAAGCGATGTGGATCATTTAGAAGATGGCTATAGATGGCGCAAATATGGCCAAAAGGCTGTAAAAAATAGCCCTTTCCCCAGGTTCTGTCACAATTAAATCTCATTCCAGTAGACCCACTAGTTCAATTAAAATCTCTATACATTCATTGTATTTGTCTAGATTTAGGGAAATCATCCATGGCCTATCTATCTATATTTAATCGTCTGCAAGTTTCAGGAGTTACTATCGTTGCACAAACGACAAATGCTCAGTGAAGAAGAGAGCGGAGCGTTCGTCAGAAGATCCAGGGATTGTGATTACGACATATGAAGGAAAACATTCTCATCCAAGCCCGACCATATTGCGTGGGTCAGCAGAATCCCAATCCCACTTTTCAGATCAAAGATTGACTTCCCCCTTCACTCAAATGCCATTGATCACATTCCCCCCCCACCCAATGATCATGAGTGGTGCTAACCAGGTCCTAGCTGCTTCCCCTTCTTGCACTAATAATCTTCACTGCCTTGGGTCCATCAAGTCCTGCATGAACCCTCATCTTCCCCATCAGTCCCGCCATGGTCCCCAGCCTCACCCAGCTCATATCATGCCCACCAATATTTCCCAGCAGCCTCTTATCGATCATGGTTTATTGGAGGATATTGTCCCCCCTGATATGCGCAAATTTTGATTCAACTTATATACTAGAGACCTACCCTTCAGATACTCCAGCAAATCAAGCAGCCGGGACATCATGGTCATTCATTACTACATAGCAACAAGAACAAGGAAATTTATATGGGCGAGTACAAGGAAAGAATGCATGAGCTGTTTATTGCTTTAGAACTTGTTGGTTATTTTGTAGATATGGTAACTGTAAATTGCAATTTTAACATAATGTCCAACTTTTTAATGTTTATCTAGCATAGAATACCATCAGCTCAGCCTTAATTGCCAAAACATAAAAACTAAATCAATGGTGGGGATTTTTCCTAGCTCCACACCACAATTATTTACATCATATTATTTAAATGCCAATGGGGCCAAAACTAGGGTGTTATAGAATAATTTGTTCTTATTCTCTCCGGCACTTAGGGAAAAAATTCTTTGGCAGGTTATCTTTGGGGAAAGTTTGTGGTCACACGTCATAAAAGAAAAATATATCATAAAAAATATATTGTCCAATGGGTGAGATGTTTCAGGTTTCTAGGAAGAAACATATCAAATATTTGGGTAGGACTGCTTGGGGCCTTCCATCTTTTTTCGTCATGGCTGGCTTGGTCCCCGGGGGATGGGCGGTCTATCTGGATAGGTGAATATTTGATATTGGGTAGCCCTAGTGATTATGTCCTATCACTGGACTTAATTTTCTTTCTTCATTGCAAGGGGATTTATACACTCTATCATTCAACAACTGGTCCGTATTGGGGGTCAACTATCCAACGATGGTTATCGACCGATCAATTGGGTCTTTATGGCTCCCAAGGTTTAGAATGGTATGCATACGTCCGTGGATTAAAGCTGGGAGCATTTTCTATAAGTTCATCTCCTGATGTGATTAGATGGTCCTTTGAACCGGTCAGGGGTTCTATTATTGCTAAAATGGCTTATCAATCACTTATGCAGGACGTTCTGGGTAAGCGAGAGTGGTGGTACCATATATGGAAATGGAAAATCCCCCTCAAGTTAGAAATTTGTTGTTGGTTGGCTCTCGAAAATTGTCTTCTCCCCTGGGATAATATGAAATGCAGGGGTTTGTTTGGCTTTTTCTTTCTATGTGGCCATAGTGAGGAGAGCATTAGCCATTTATTCCTCTCTTGCAATTTCTGCAAATATGTATGGGAGTGTGTGGGTTTCTCCATTACTGACATTTCTCCATGGAACGGGGATTATCTGTCGACATGTTTCATTTTGTGGAGGAATGAATATCCGGAATGGAAAACTCCCCCATGCTTCATCTTGTGGGAGATTTGGAAAGGTAGGAACCAGATCATTTTTGAGGGGCAGAGGTTGGGATCCTTTGTCACCACAGACAGAAGTCTCTTGGAATTCATTGATTCCAGGGGGGATCTTGCAAATTGTGGGAGGCAATTTTTCGCATAAAGGTGTCAAAGGTTATATCCCTGACTCACAGTTTGATTGGTTTCTTCGACGATGCCTCACAAGTAGATTCATCACTTTTTGGAGCTGGTGCCATTTTAAAGATGGTGGATCAATCATGCTATCAACTTTGGTTAAATTGCAGCGGTGGATCAAACAAAAAAAGAGACCTGTTAGCGTTATGGATTCATCTCCATTTCACTATGTTCAAAGGTTTGGATGGAATCCACATATATGGGGATTCAAATATAATATTTGATTGGGACATGAGTCTCCATCAAATCCACTCTGCATACTAGGATCCATGGCTTCGCCGTGTTCGGTCTCTGATCGAGTCTTTCAATGAACTTACATTCTCCCATATCCTTCATGAATAGAAAAGAAAGGCAGATGATCTCTCAAAGAAGGCTCTTCAGGCGAAGGGTGATTTCATTTATTTTGAGAAAAGATTGGATTCTGGTCTTCTACCAGACCGTGGTTGATTTCCTGCTTTCTCTTGAAGGCCCAGGGCTCTATCTATATGCCTTCTCATTTCCTTTGTTGAATCGACATCTTTCTCATGTTTCCAGTTTCGGCTGTGGGACTATGCTCTGTCTCTGGTTCTCTTTGTTTTTTTTTGTTTTTTGGACCATCTCCCTCGGCATCTTATTCACTTTGATTTTTTTTGAACCATTGTCCTCGCCCACCCTTTTGGTCTTTCTCTCGTCTATATGTATGCTCTTCTAACCTCGCTGTTTTCTCTTCCCAGACTGATATCAGACACAGATCTCTACAAGTTTACAAATAGTTTTTCATGAAATATTGTCTTTTTTTGAGGGAAAAAAACACAATATTTATGGGCACATTATTTGCTTGGCCAATCTACATTAATAAGTAGATATCCTTTTAAAGTTCCAACTTAATCTTTCTACTTGAAGGAGGTTGGAAGTGTTGTCATCCTACTCCATATCTTTGGGTTCCTGGAAACTGAAAGAACATCCTCTTGAGGCAGGACAACATCATGGGAAATCCTCTCTATGCAAACCAAATATATCATTGGATTGAGAAATTGTTGTCAAAACCAAGGAATCTTGTATATTTATGATATCACATCTTGGAATGAGGAAGCAATTTTGAAATATTGGAAAATCAAAGGGCTCCTGAAAGGTTTGTCTAAGCAATTCTAGATCTTGTGTCAAAAAATGAGGGGTTGTGCTCCTTCCCATTCTAGTTTGGCTGATACGTACGAATGCGGTAGAGGGACTTACACTGTCAAGGAAGGATATGCACAAATATTGAACTAACTGGGAATCCCTCCTAAAGCAAGCAGATGGAGGAGATTTTGGAGCATGAATAGCATACACAAAATCAACTATTTTCGTTGGCCCCTCTCCCTAGATAATTTGTTAAATGGGGAAATGTCCTCAAAATAATTTTTAATTGCTTGTTTAGATGTGGTCCATGTAAGGAGAAATAATATACCGTTGACCACATGTTTCTTTCATGTCCTTTTACAACTAAAGTCTGGAAACAAGCATGTGGATCATTGTTCCAATCTAGACCTCAAAGTTAATCAGTAGTTTGTAGAGGGTCTGTAAAGGTAAGCTGGAAAATAAAAGTATCTTCAAAGAGAGCTACACAAAACTAGTAAAGTTCACAACTTGGAATATTTGTCTTGCTAGGAATAGGGCTATATTCTCCGAGGAGTTGATCACCCAAACAGTGGTAGCGTTAAGAAGCAAAAGCATGTTAGCAGAGCACAACAACCATAAGAAAAGGAAAAAGGTATTTAACAATCCAAATCAGGAGGAAAATAGTTTGTTAAAATGGATAATGGTCCTCCATCCAGAGGAAAATACCCCTTATCCTCCACCTATAACCCCAAACCCTTCCAAATTAAGTTGGTCGCTTCATATTCCAGTCCATGTCTTTGACCAATGGAAAGGCAACCAGGTTCACCAGTTACTGTGTTTTTATGGAGCATCTAAAGGAAAATTCGGGGCGACTGGTGTTGGAGTGGATACAGTTTCCCCATCGGGAATTACTAGTATCAAATATTCCTGGAATATTGCGAAGGAAACCAACAATCACGCAGAAGCTTTGGCACTCCTCCTTGGCATGTCTCTGGCCAAAGAAAATGGATGGAAGTATCTATTCATCACTGGTGATTCATTGTTGATTATCAATATTGATCCAAGAGGATATTGGTGGACACCCACCTATTCCACTTGGACCCCCACCATTGTTTCTTTCAGTTTTCTAGTTTCCTTAATTGTAGCACAACATACTATTTTTGGCAGTTTTCGGGTCCTAAACTTTCGAAGCCGTTTTGAGGCCCTAAATGACGTTTTTTCAGCATCAAATGGTTGGGAAAATATGAGTCCATTCCAAATTCAATACATGTTGTTTGTGGATGTAGTCCTTGAATAGATCTTTCTAACGATGTATCATGCACGTCAAATGGAGGTAGTATGCCAAAGTTACGACCTCGGGAAATTGATGTACCAAGTTACCCAATGGGGCCCACATTCTGGCCTTTCACCTCCTAGGGTTAGGTTTTTGTATGTGTGGGGTTTCCATTGTTTCTTAATAATATATAGGCCTTCAAGCCTCATTGTAGCACAGATTTTAGACGCATATAGCCGCCAAATCTCTTCTCAGAGATAAGCTACCAGCACTCTAGCTAGTTTATTTCCATTATGTATGTAAACAAGTTTCAATTCTTTGATTAATCAAATGAAGTGTTATTTCTACTGCATCTTTGTTTCTATAGTTATTTATGTATTCTGTTGCATTCCTGCATAAATATGGATCAGTGGTATCAGAGCAATCTGCTCTTTCTCGATCATTCTTTGCATGTCCCCAACAAGCGCGGGTGGGGTCTAAAGAGTTAGGGCTCAATTTGGTTGAACCTTTGCAAGATCAGCCTCGCAAATACCAATGGCCTCCCATGGGGGACGAAAAGAAAGACAAGGGCATAGAAGATCCTATCAAAATGTTTCTTGAGGAGGCCCTTGAAAAACAAAGGAACACGATGATGGATAACTTTGCCCAGATTCTTCAACAACTTCCCACTAGTGACGCATCTGCATCTAGCAGACACTCTGGAGGTGCAACCCCTTTTAAGGTACAAGTAAACTTTGATATTCCCATATTTTATGGTTGAATAAATGCAGACGTCATAGATAAATGGTTGAATCTATTAGAAGGATATTTCTCGGTTCATGACTTTTTCGACCGGGAAAAGATTACTTTTTCACTACTCAAAGCCGCCCCCCATGTCAAGGATTGGTGGGAAACCTACTGTGAGAGAAAGGATGAGGAGGAACCCTCTCTGTTCTCGGTGGTACCCACTTGGAATTATTTCCGAGATGCCATAAAGGGACAATATTATCCCTTGGGGAGCTATGAGGACAAGTACATACAATGGACTACATTGCGGCAACAAAGAGATCAAGATGTGCATGAACTGACGAATCTGTTCCATACCCTGCGCGACAAGTTGGGTATCAAATATTCAGAGAAACATTTGGTGTTGAAGTACCGTAGTTGTCTACATGGATGCATTTAGGAGGAAATGGAGTTCCTCGATATCTCCTCACTTGGTACGGCATACCGGTATGTTGCCAAAATTGAGCAAAACTTCAAATAGAAAAAGTGAGACTTTGGATCTGCGAATCAGAAGCAAGCGAAAGGTGCCCCCAAAATACATAACCAAGGACACAGCCAAGGCATGGCGACTCAAGACAACTTTCCAAAGTAGTAAGCAAAGAGCAAGACTTCGAAGCTAAAGAAGGAAGCAAGAAAGTGGTGCGAGTTCCATAAGAGCCCCACTCACAACACAAGTGAGTGTCGGGCCAAGCAGTCACTAGTGGCCAAGATAAAGGCTTCCGAATCAGATGCATACCCTGAAACTGAATCAGAACCCAAGAAGGGGAATGACAGAGGAAAGAAGATTATCGATGCAGAACCCAATGCCACCATTGCCACCATAAAGATCCAAAAGGAAGAACCAAAATATTCAGAGGAGGAGGAGCATCTTTTCAACTCCCAGATGTGGGTAAAGGGTTCCCCACTACAGTTCATTGTCGATAGTGGGAGCCAAAAGAACCTCATTTCAGTAGAGGTTGTGAAGTAGTTGGGCTTGCCAACCACAGCACACCTGCAACCATACACCATTGGGTGGCTTCACCAAGGACAAGATCTCCGCGTCAGCCAGCAATGTCACCTTCGCTATGGCATCAAGCCCTTCACCGATGAGGTATTATGTGATATTGCTCCTCTTGATGTTTGTGATGTATTATTAGTTCAACCATACTTATGGAACGACATGCTATGTATGAGTCCTAGCCTCGCGCTTTTATTGTTACTTTGGGAGATAATTTGTACAAGATACCAGAGGTACCACCTCCAGCCAGTATCTCTTTGGTTACTGCAAAACAATGTAGTAAGCTCATTTCCAAAACCAGGAAATTTGTTTTCTTGATGATCCACCCTCAGTGCAAGAAGAAGATCATGGCCACGACCTCCAGACACGACCCCTTCGCACAACAAAAAATGGACAAGGTCATGGAGGAGTACCGGGACATATTCACCTCACCCACAGGGGTGCCTTTGCATTGTCAAGTCAAGCACCCCATCGATCTAACCCCAGATGCATCGTTTCCCAATGGACCAATCTATTGATGCTCTATTATGGAGAATGATGAAATCAAGAGGAAAATTCAGGAGCTGCTGTAGAAGGGTCAGATCCGTCCAAGTTCATCTCCCTATGGGACCCCAATCGTGTTGGTAGAGAAGAAGGATGGGACTTGGAGACTCTGTATTGACTATCGGGCGCTGAAAAAGATCACTGTCCAGAATAGGTACCCGATCCCACAGATTGATGACCTCCTGGACCAGCTTAAAGGGGTGAAATATTTTAGCAAGATTGACTTAAAGTCTTGGTATCAACAGGTGCCGATCAAACTGACCAATGTGTGGAAGACTGCCTTCAAAGCCAAGGAGGGCCTTTTCAAATGGTTGGTCATACCTTTCGGGCTGATGAATGCTCCCACAACCTTCATGAGACTAATGGATGACATCTTGTGGCCATTCACCAACTCATTTGTAGTAGTATACTTGGATGACATCCTGATATTCATCCAGACTTGGGAAGAGCACCTCCACCACATCCGACAGGTCCTCCAAACTCTGCGGAAGCACAAGTTGTGTGCCAATTTGTGTTATAGCTGATTTCACCACTCTAGGTGAATCACACTTTGTATGGTCTTCCCCTATCCTGCTCCAGACTCCTTAGACCCTATGGACCATTTTTTTCCTTTGATGTTTCCTTGATCATCCCTAAAAACATGTGAAAAATGATACATGCAAATTTTAAACCTATAAGCACATATATACGTGGGTTTGACCACTAAAACCGTGTACATTGGGATGTGTGCATAATCCAAATATTTTTGGAGTTTTCCTTGACATGGATCTGACTCCTTTGACTCCTGGCCTTCCCTATGCCTTGATATCGCTCGAATTCGACCTTTCATTACCCCTTTGGAAGCTATATAAGGAACCCCTTGGTACATTGAAGAAGGGGAGAGAGAATTGAGAGCAAAGAAACTATAGTCCATTGTTTCCAGAACTTATGCTTGAGTTTGCATCCCTTTGTCCCTTGGAGCACTAGTGTGTTCTTCCCAAGCTTTCCTTTTGCTTGTGAGATTGCTATCGAGAGATGGAGGATTGAGGTGGTGGAGGCCCAACTGGGGGATTCAGTTTCTTCGGTTTACAAATGTGCTGTCAGAGGTTGTATCTTGTAATCTCTGATTTATATTAATAGAAATATCTTTTCCTATCCAATAATGTGTGTTTGAATGAATATTTTATCCATGGGATTATGTCAAATGCTTGTACATTATTGATTATATATGCTAGAATAGATCTAACACCATGATATATAGAATGATTGTATTGTTTACTTGTTGTTGAGGAAGTAATCTATCAATTCAAGCTGAAAGTTGGAAAGCTCAACAGGGATCTACTTCAACCGCCCGGAATAAGGTATGAGGTCTTATCCTTTAGTGTTAGACATTTAATTTCTATTGCATATTGGAAAGGATTGATTTCTGGAGTCAAGCTGTCTATTGTGGTACCCCAAGCCATAGGAATTTCTCTCCGTAACAGAATTGGCAACTCCGCTGGGGAGTTCCTAGTAGTTGTCCTTTGGGGGTTGTTTTATCGGCATTCAATGATTTTGAATTGCTCTTTCTCTCTTATTTCTGTGTCGGGTCTGGGGGCATGTATGCCTAGTAGTGCCTGATTGGTGTGAAGTTTGTCTCAGCCTGTCTGTTTGCCTTGAGTTTATGCACCTTTCTTCCTGTACGTGAGTTTTTAACTCATAGTCACGTATACACGTGGGTTTCTCTGCAATTTCCGCGTATACACGTGGGTTTACTGTGAACAGTCATGTATGCCCTTGCTTTTGCATTTTTGTGGGAGTTAATTGGTTGCTAGGTGAATTCTGATATTTGATGAGTCTCCTTTGCCACTGCCTAAGTCTGTTTACACCTCTGTTTCTGACCAGGAACGTTTTTTTTAGGCTAATTTTTTTTTTAAGAAGGTTCTTGTCATGGCATTTTCGATTTTTTTTTGAGATTAGTGCATTAGAGTTCTTTTACCTTAGTGCTTTGCTTGAGTGTTGTTTATGGGCGCTTGCAGAGTCTAGGGGTTGTAGAATCATTCTTTTGCTTTTTGCATCTCATTTTATTACAAAAAATCCAAAAACATTTGCTTATCATCATGCATTGAATTTTGCATCTTTGCATTGTACTTGCACTAGATTTGCTTTGGAGTACTAGTTAGGAATTCATATAGGAAAATTTGCATTCATCATTTGAAGAAAAATTGTGCATTTCACGTAGTAGCATACCATGTTTTCATGGACACAATGCATTTGTATTGATTGTTAGGTGTGCATTTTACTTCATGTTGCGTCATAACACCATTAGTTGCACGATCATATCCCTATTTTGAGTAATAAAGCCAACTAAAATCAACGCTAAATTAAAATGAATTACACTCTTTTCTTTTCTAGGGTGCACCAACAAGCTTAGGTTTTAGGATCTTGGAATAGTTCATTGTAAGTTAATTCTCCAAGATCACTAAACAAAAACATGTATGTGTCTGTCCAGGTGAGTGTGTGAAATCCTTGGTATAACCAGTGTTTCTCAGGATCCTCCTCTCAAAAGGGAGCTAAGCATCAGGCAGTGTGAGCGATTATTGATTGGGATGATCCCTAGTCATAACTGAGTAGCACCAGAGATATTTCCAGGATTGTATTCGTATCTGGGGGATCTTTCGAGAGTTTCGGGCTTTGCTACCCTTCCCATACGGTCAATCCCGGTTGCGAATGTTCGCCCGAGCATTGATTATATTGAGGTGACCTTAGTGGCCTTACCTAGGATATCAAGGGGGTACTTTGCAGGGGTTATTCTACAGGTGTCTCGGCTAGGTTGGGGTCGGACAACACAGTCGCTTTACGCGTTGAAGCTGAGGGCCACAATAATTGGTTACGTACCTCCGCTTGTTGTGTATGGGAGTCTCAAGCCTCTCCTAGGTGAGACATACCTACTTCATTCGGGAGCTCATTTATCTAGCCCTTGTTTGCCTGCATTTGGATTTAGATTTTATTAATGATTTCTCTGTGCACAATAGTTGGCCTAGGGTTTATGTAAATAGAGAGTCTTTTCTATTTTTTGAGTCATTGTGGATTTGGGTGCGGCTCCTCGCCATTCTCGTCGTTTAGAAGGAATTTCACCTTCTACTTCTCCTCCTCTTTTGGGAGAGAGACCTAGACAGTCTAGGCGGACTATTTCGCACATTGATTCACACACCATGGGAGACCATTTAGAAGGTATTCTTGAACCACCTTCTCCCATTCGGGTAGACGATGGGGAGTTTACTCCTACTTATGATCCTTCACTCGAATTGGCTGAGTTAGGTCCCGTGATTTATGAGATAGGAACTATGAATGATAGACCTACTCACTCTAGGGTTTATTCCCCATTGACGCATTACCGATATGGAATTCCGGAGGACACCGAGACTCATTTTGAACCCGCCAGCACTAGCTACAGTAGTTATGCTATGCCTGTTTTCCCTACAAATGATTTAGCATTTCATGTCGAATCCGACTTCGAGCCTAACACTATGCTTGGGGGCACTCTCATTCCTTACCATGCGGAGAGGTTTGGGAGCACTAGTCACATTGCACCTTCCGTCCTAGTGGTGGAAGTTACATCACATATCCCTCCTAGGTCTAGGGTTAGCGATTTGATTAGGATACCAGATCCGAGACGAGTGACGATAGGTGGTAGCACGTACATTATTACTCAGATTCCTTCATCCTTGGTCCCTAGTTCTTCAAACGTACATCCTCCACCTTATTCGCATGGTCCTTCGAGCTGGCATATGGCTACGAGTCAGGTCCATACTGCGGTTACTAGACCGATTGTGTCTCAGGTTTACATACCGACCATTGCTTCGGGAGGCTATGTTCATACTTCTAGAGGTCATGTTACTACTTCCGGGGTGTATACCCTACTTCCGGTATGTATATCCCTACTTCTGGAACGTATCTTCCTACCTACGGAGTGTCTCATCGGGCATCGCATGCGATGACTTATGGACCCTATTATGGGATGCATTATGGACATGTTTCTTCACCTTATGGAGGCGGGTAGCAACAACCTACTTACTCTCCTAATTACGGATTTGTAGCTCCTACTATTCAAGGTCCACCGCACTATGGTGCATCCACGCCACCCTATACGGGTCATACAGGAGGAGGGCGCTATGGCCAAGGCCATGGTGTAACCAGCCCTATATGAATCAGGGAGCGGTCCATCGACCTCATCATCCTAGGCTCCCTTTCCTCATGACGCTCAATCTTCCTGACTTGTCGAGACTGACAAACGATCTTGTGGCTCATGACCCGACTTGGCCGGCTATCCCTACCAAACTTCCTTCGGATATACCTAAGTTTGAAGGCAAACAGGGAGAGGATCCGAGCGAACACATTACTACATTTCACCTATGGTGCTCTTCGAATTCCTTACATCAGGACTCAATTTGTTTGAGACTATTTCAACGCACCCTTACAGGGCCTGCTGCGAAGTGGTATATAGAGTTACCTAGGGGAGCTTTTTCTTTGTTTGATGACCTTGTGATGAATTTTCTTAATAACTTCTAGCTACCAGTCCGTTATGATGTTGGTACTGAACTCTTGTCGACATTTTGACAAGATAAAGCCACACATATCTCTGATCATATTCAAGAGTGGCGTAGACGGAAGAGGTTAATTAAAGCTTTTATACCGTTGAAGTTCCTCCTCGAGTGGTTCCTCAGGTCGTTATTTCCATATATAGCGAAGGATGTTTCCACATCCGGAGTGCAGAATGACGAACAAGCAATTTTTAGGGCACAAGAACTAGACTTGATTTATGCTCAGTCCGGTTTGTTGTATGAGATTATTCCCAATGCTCCTCATTCCAGTTTCGATCCCAAAGTCAAACCCGGACCACATGCCGATGGCATTGTGGGCTGTGCAAGTGCGAAACCTGTGGATTTGGTTGCAAAACAAGTTATTCAATTGTCAATCAACCAATCTACTTTAGGACAAGCTATGACTTCATCTCAACCCGCCCAAACGACGAGTGTACTTTCTGTGCAATCGTCGGACTAGAAGGGTAACCATCAGCTCGAACGGAATAGAAAAAAGGGTAAAAATAATCGAAAGGGTGGGAATAAGAATGAGAATGCTAACAATAATGAAAAGAACGGCCAAAATGCTGGGGGGGACAAGCAAGATAAACGTAAGGTTAAGTTCCCTTGCAAGTTATGTAAGGACGATCACCTCACTTACTTGTGCCCTCGTATTGAAGAAGCTTCGAGATTCTTGGCACAGGGAACAACTGTGCTAACTAACCCTTTACCGCATAATCAAAATATGAACTTGAAGTCCCATGACCAGTCTGGTGATGATCATGATCAGCCGGAGGGTAGTGGTCGTGGGTGCATTAACATGGTCTGTGCTGCGAAAGTTGTGACCCGTGCGAAAAATTATGGTTCATCACAATCCATCCCGGGAAAAGAGCCTTATCCACCAGGGTCCCCTTTGTGCATTGATAAACCTACGGATAAACCTGAGACTGTACCTCACATTCCTAAGAGAGTCCTTAAGCATTTAGGGCATAATCCAAATGCCAGAGCCACCCAGAATTATTCAGTTGTCGAGGATTTGGGCCACACTCGTGCGATGTCTGCATTGGAAGTGCTTCAGAGTTGTCCTTCACAAAGGAAGGCATTGCTTTCTACCCTTGGTGTGAATGATGATGATTCTTCCTCTGTGGTCAAATTTGAAACCGCAGGACTTCAGCCTTGCTTGCCCTACTATGTGTCTCTTTTGGTTCACGTAGAATGTCTTAATATGACTATCAAGCGCACTGTGATTGACGAGGGCGTTGCTGCTTCTATGATGTCTTTGTCCTGTTGGAAGGGTCTGGGTTCTCCTCAGCTGTCTAAATCAGCGACCATGTTAACTACATTTGATGGGAGATCTTTTAGGCCACACAACATCCTTCCTTCCCTTAAATTCCATTTGGGGGGGAAGACTATTGCGATAGAGGTCAAGGTGGTTGATGCACCCCTTGACTACAATCTCTTGCTGGGTAGGAACTAGATGTATAGTATGCAAGCCATTGCTTCTTCCTTGTTCCACGTTGTATGTTTTCCACATAACGGGAATATCGTAACAATTGATCAAACAACATTCAAGAATCTGTCTATTACCGCATCTTCAGGAGCTTCGATCCCGATCGTTGAGCACTCTGAGCCAGAAACTGGGAGTGTGGGTGTAGGCATGTATCCATCCCTCATGGGAAGATTTAGTTGTCATGCACCAATCCTCATGATAGGATCTAGTTCCGACGAGGCTTTGACATCTATGACATCGGTGTCTTTTCACACGAGTCATATGGAAGATCCTTGGATTATTCCTACACCAAGTACTTCGAGTGAGCCGGTTGAGATGAACGTGCCATTGCCTACAGCTATGATAGCTTATCAAGCTAATCTCAAGTGTGTTGCAGAGCCTATTCCTTCCTCTTTGTGGATGGAGGAGGAGGACCCTTATGTGCTACCGGCATGGGTAGTACAGTCTTCTCATGCACATGACTACCTTGATACGGTTTTCCCTTTGGATGAAGCGATTATTGAGGCTATGTCAGGAGTTGAACCACCATGGGAGGAACTTCATCATAGATCGTACTTTCTTCTAGAGCTTGACCGCTTGGAGCATGAGAATTTTAGGGCGGTTCTTAGTCAGAGAGTTGGTAGACCTATGGTTCCATTAAGCTCTCTTGGTCCGATGGCTGATGGAAACATGGTGAACATATCTTCAATGATTCCTATCAACATCTCTCGCAATCCTGGCACGATAGAGAATGTCTATATTGGGGCGGAATGTTCCCATGCTAAGATTCTGGAATACACCGAGCTATTTAAGGAATTCTATGATATTTTTTCTTGGTCTTACGATGAGATGCCAGGTATTGACCCTCGTATTGTCGAGCATGAGATTAACACTTACCCTAATGCTAAGCCTGTTCGACAACGTTTACATGTGGTGAATCCTAGGAAAGCACCCGCGATTAAGGCAGAGATAGAGAAGTTGTTGAAAGCCGGTTTCATCTATCCCGTTCCCTTAATGGAGTGGGTTTCAAACCCCATTCCGGTGGATAAGAAGTAGGGAGCGATCCATATATGTACCGATTTTCACCATTTGATTCGTGCCTGTCTTAAGGACAACTTCCCCACACCATTTATAGATCAGATTTTGGATGAGTGTGCGGGTAGCGAGGTGTTCTCCTTTATGGATGGCTTTTCCGGATATAATCAGATACAGATTAAACCTGAGGAACAACATAAGACTGCATTTATTTGTCCTTGGGGAACATTTGCATATCAAAAAATACCTTTCGGCCTTAAAAACGCCGGAGCTACATTTCAGCGGGCAATGACCTTGATCTTCCACGATCTCAAGTCAATTATCAAAGTATTTTTGGATGATTTCGCTGCTCATTCTCACATGAGAATGCGTCATCCCTATCACTTGAGATTGGTATTCGAAAGATGCCAGCACTATTTGGTTAGATTAAATCCTCACAAGTACATCTTTTGTGTGAAGTCGAGGCGTTTGTTAGGGTTCATCATTTCTAAAGAGGGTATAAGAGTCGACCCTTTGAAGGTTGAGGCAATACTTCAGTTGTCTCCCCCAAAGAATATTCTTCATCTTCAGTGTTTGCAAGGCATGGAAAAATTCTTATGAAGATTTGTTGTCAACTTTGCCAATTTGACTAGAGGCTTCATGCATCTCTTGAAGAAGGACACCCCCTTTTATTGGGATGAGTGAGCCCAGGAGTCCTTCGATGCACTCAAGCGAGCCCTAGCATTGGCCCCGGTGATTAGTACCCCAGATTATAGCCGCGATTTTCTATTATATGTGGCCGTGTCCTTAGAGACGATTGGTATGGTTTTGGTTCAAGCAGATGAGGAGCTCCAGGAGCATGTCATATATTATTTGAGCCGAAACCTTATTGACGCAGATATTCATTATTCTCATGTCGAGAAGCTTTCTTTAGCTACCGTACATGCAGTTCAACGGTTGATAAAGTATATTCTCCTTCTCCAAACCTTGGTTGTGGCCCATGTCAATCCGTTTCAATTTGTCCTCACCCGAAGGATGATTGGGGGAAAATATAATAAATGGATTGTCATTCTGCAAGAATTCGATCTCGAGTTTGTTTCGGCAAAGTCGAAGAAGTCTTTAATTTTTGTAGAGCTTATATCGGATTTCTCGAGCGAGGCTGAGGAGTTGGTTTGTGAAGATACATTTTTCAATGAACACATATTCTTAATCTCAACGTTAGACCCATGGTATGGGGATATCACAATATATTTACAAACACTGAAGACCCCTACTCACCTCTCACGAGATGAACGATGACGATTACGTCACATATCTAAGAACTACATCATAGTGGACAATAATTTGTATCGTCGTGGGGTAGATTCCATTTTATGACGTTGTTTAACTCATGAAGAGGCTGAGGGAGTGTTGAATGATTGCCATGGAGGGGCGTGTGGTGGTCATTTATCTAGGCTTTCTATAGCTCAAAATATTTTGAGAGCGGGTTATTTCTGGCCATCTATCTTTAAGGATTGTGTTTATGCGGTCAAGAGGTGCCACCCTTGCCAGGTGTTTGCATGTAATATGCACTCGAAACCTGCCCTGTTAATTCCCATTATCACCGTTGGTCCCTTCACTAAATGGGGGCTCGATTTTATGGATTGCAACCTAGCTTCGGCTAGGGGGCACCATCATATTATAGTGGGTATTGATTATTTCACGAAATGGGATGAGGCTATGCCTACAGTAAAATCCGATGCTGAGACAACCGCTCACTATGTGTTCAACCAAATTATTACTTGGTTCGAGATTCTGAAAGAGCTTGTCATTGACCATGGCTCACACTTTCAGAACCGTATGATGGAAGAGTTGGCATCTAAGTTAGGGTATAAGCAAGAGCACTCCTATTCTTACTACCCCCAAGCGAATGGACAGGTAGAGGCAGTGAATAAATCACTCAAATCCATTCTCCAACAAACCATTGCACAAAGCAAGAATAATTGGCACATTATGTTATATCTTGTTTTGTGGGCATATCGAACCGTTGTTAAGACTGCCACTGGTTTTTCTCCATATCAGCTTGTACATGGAGTGGAGTCGATATTGCCGGTTGAATGCGAAATTCCTTCATTGAAGCTAGCTGTATAACTCTTACTGGACACTTCCCCATTGGAGGAGCATTTGGTCCACCTTGAGCAACTTGATGAGCAGCGTTGAGATGCCTTGGTGGCTCTAGAAGTCAATAAACATCGCGTAAAGTTCCAGTGTGATAAATCTATCCATCCAAGGAGGTTTAGTGAAGGAGACTTGGTCCTTTTTTGGGATCAACCCAAAGAACCCTTGGGGGCAGGGAAATTTAATCCTATGTGGCGTGGTCCTTACGTGGTCAAGCTTGTGTTAGAAAATGGTGCATATGAGTTGGTGGATTATGAAGGAACGGCCTTGGCGGAGCCTAGAAATGGGCTCTATCTCAAAAAATCCTATGCGTAACCTTTAGCCAAGGCTGCTTATTGTATATTATTCTACAGATTTGCATAGTTAGGTCTTTTTCTTATCATGATCGGGTTTGTGATTAGTTTCCGTTTTTTTTGGCAGATGTCAATGGAATCTTCCAACTACATAGGATTCGTGGATGGTGCAAGCCGTCACACTCAACACTCAACCTCAGCTGCTTGGGTGATTTATACTCCTATGGGTCAGGTATTGTCTTCAGGAGGCATATGTCTACAACCATCTTCCAACAATGTTGTTGAATATAACGCCGTTATCAAGATTCTACGGGATGCCATTTGACATGGCGTTCTATCTCTTGAGGTACATCTTGATTCAGAGTTAGTAGTGTCACAGCTCAATGGTTTGTACCATTTTAGATATCCGACGTTATTGAGAAGATTCTTATGTGTGATATTGTTAGAACGCCAATTTGACAATATAACATATATACATATTCCAAGAAATAATAATCAAGTTGTTGAATGATATGCTAACTACGTGTTAGATTGGAATTTCATTCACAATAAATTAATCACAAACACAATTTTTACACATGTAAATAAATAAATCGATCACCATAAAACTTTTTGTATATACATAAAAAATGTGATAATACATAGTGTCATGATACAAAATTGGGGCTTTCAAGACACCATCATATAATACACGGTCGTACAAAATGTATACACTCCTAGGTGTCTAATCCTGTGGAGGAGGAGGAGGGTTGTGATCATGGAAGGTCACTACGGCTCTAGCTAGCTGTCGGAATAAACACACCCATGTGCGTGGTACACCCACTACCTGCCGCTGCATAGCCTTAGGCAATTCCTCGACTTGCGCCATGGGAACTCTATGTGTCAATCTCAAAAAGTTGGTATGAATGCTCTGGAGTGTTCACTCCACATCCACACCCGTGATGTCATCTCCTCTTCCCCTCCATCTATGATGAGGGAGCCCTCTGGCCGCCGTGGTCCCACATCTGCACACAAATGGTAGATGTCACTATGTATTATCACCCAAAAATATGTCTTTTTGATTCCATATAATCAAGAAAATAAAAAAAAATAACTCAAAATTTAAAAAGAGAGGGTCGAGATTCATTACCTATATCGCCATATGTCGATCCTGGTGGTAACGATGTGTCCGGGTCCCCCTAGAAATCTATCCCTGCGTAGGGGTAGTCATCGATGGCAACTATCTGTCGTCGCCACCACGGAAAGAACTCAACTGGATAAGGGTTGGCCACCCTACCACCCCCCAGTCTGCACATAGCATCTGCCCAACGTTGTTGGGCCGGATCTCGAACCCAGTGAAGAGGAATGTCCACTCTGGGGCTCAATCTTGGAACACGCTCAAAGAAAAACGTGCTCAAAATACTACTGAACCCTAAGTTCTGCACTCTACCTGCCTTACACTCACTGAGCTAATGTTTCATGTTACTTAGTAGTGTAGTGCTCTAATCGTAGATCGTGGGTCTCATGCACTCCACTGCATAGAACATCAGAGGTTGCGAGGCCTGGTGGAGTGATGCCAAGCCTGCTATCTTGCCCAATGTCAATAATATGGCCTTTAGGCCCAACACCTGTATAGAATTGGGAGGGACCTGACTCCCCACCTTCTCTATGTCGAAATAACAGTACACCGCAATGTACTCGTCGATATTCAGGCCACCTATTGGCCCACCACAGGAACGAAGGTTCACCACTTCCCCTCGTCTAGAAAGCCCTGTAATGAAGTATATGTCCTCCACCTCTATGGTGAGGGACATCCCATCTATATGGAAGGACTCCGAGTCTGGATCCTAGTAATCCACCAGCATCTGTAATAGTCTTGGTTAGGCTCTCAAACCACCAATACACCAAAATTGTAGAGTCTGCATGCATGTAGAGCTTGTTGAGCCATTAAGTTAGCCCTTACTGCTTCCTCTACTTCACCATGCTCATGCTCTCTCCACTCTAGGACCATCCTGCACAAGAAATTGCAAATTTGACCATTAGTTTATTGAAAAAACCATATGTGCGGCCTCATACGCGACTGTTTTCAAAACAACAGCGTATGTACGTGGGTTTGAGGCCATTTTTCGCGTATATCTAGCTCTATACGCAGAAAAAACCTCGATTTCCATGTGGGCCGCAACGCCCATTTTGGGTTGGCCTAGAAATCTTATTTGACCATGGAAGTTCCTAAAAATTATATCAAAATGAAAGAGGAGAGCATGAGTAAATACCTGGAAGAAACGGTAGTGGATTCCACAAGCTGGACCTCCTGGAATTCGCTGTTGAAAATCAGAGCTCAAATGGGTAAAAGTTTCAAATGATTTATAATATTTTGAACTTTTTGCTATTTATAGAAAATTTTCAAAAATTTGAAAATTTTTACCCCCTCTCCTATAGTTTCGACATTTTCTAACCATTTTGGACCGTTTTTGACATAATTTGTGATGTAGAGGACCTTTTTCAGTGCCGTTTCAGCCATTGGATTGACCCGTTCGTGCCGATCTTAGGTATCATGTCTAAACTGGCATATAGGTTAGGTTTCATCACCATTTTCTTTTTGCATAACCTTATGGCCATCTCATCATCACCTTAGGTACAAACCCACTCTATTATGTCACGGAACCTTCTTGCTGCTTTAGAAGTGGTATGATATGAGTGGTAGAGCTTTACCTTACATGGGTACCCTAGTTAGCGCCTTATTTGCATTTGGTGCCCATGCTGACGTTTTCTCCTTTAGGGTGTGGGAGTCCGTTGTATAGTACTGCCATGACGTTTCACAAGAGCCTCATACTCCTCTTGATCTTTTGCTGGCCTATTTCCCTTAGGACTCCCTCATGTCAAGTTGTGAATGCATTATCATGAGCTTTGCCTACCTTATTGAGCTTTATGTTGGCTCCCTTGACATTGTGTTTCAGCCATATATCCCGAGCTTGTCTCATGTCTAGCCATGTAGAGCCATTTTTTTATTCTTCGCAGCTTGATTCCCTTTTTACTGGGAGGGGATTTTCCCCCGAGTGTCGATATCCTACACACGTATCCTTGCATTGAGCACATGTATGTTCCACTACTTGGAACCAGTTTGTTTGCCCTTATGACACTCGTCTCCTCCTAGTTTGTAACTACAAATCTATTTTATTATTTTTTCAAGCTTTTTAAATAACTGAAAAAGTCCAAAAAAATAAAAAAACCAAAAATCCGGACAAGGAAAGATGTTATATGTGGCAGCTGTCGAGTCGTGTCGCCTTCGAACAGAGCACTGTATATCACATCCATTGGTTGGGTTATAGTTTGACTTTAGGAGCTGTACTCGTTTATTTGAGTTTATCTCCACTGACTGGTTAATCTTCTAGTCCCTATGGAGCCTTTGTTGATGCTTCCTATGTCGCAGAGATGTCCCAGTTTGTATATCGAGTCTATGCTGCCTTCATTTAGTCACCATACACTGTTATGCTCTTGTTTGAAAGAAGTTGAAGCCTGAGTTGGCCATTTCTCAGTTATCTTGACTTTGCATGTCGGCCATTCCCAGTACAGTTACTGGTTCGTGCACCCTATGATCGAATCCTTCCACATTATACAGCTTTACTGAGTACCTCATGTTAGATGATGGGGGATGCCTTAATTCCCTCCTTCCAGTGGATTTCTTCCCATCGACTTCAGATCATTTATTCTGGGATTGGAATCTAGAGTCATTTTGAGTGCCTTGAGACTTGCAATCATCAGTCGCAGGTTCTCTTGCCATCGACAATTTTTGGGAATACATCAATGTACTCTGATCGATGGATCCTCTCAAGTGTTTGACCTCAACAAATTTATTCACACTTGTTAGTTTGCACTCTAGTACCTTGATTCCCATTTTCATTATCGGTGGGTGATCTCGCATTTGTTAACGGTATACATTAATGACTAGTAATCAGATGATGGACTACTATGTTCGACCTCGACACCTCTATTTGAATAGTAGGACATGTACTCATAGCGGTTTGTGTAGAAGACTTTCCAGATTGGTGGCATCCCTTATATGCTACCTCCTTGATCGTCCCAGTGTTCATGAGATTTCAGTTCTCGTGACTTGATTCCAATATATGTCAGATATTTCCAGCCACTATGGAGATCTTGATCTATTATATCTTTAGCCATTATGGAGATCATGGTCCTTTGTATATCTTCATCATGGAGATTCTGACCTATGTATATTGTACGTGGCAATGACCACATATGTGATATCATGTATCATGCCTATTCAATGCCATTGTACTCTTATGTATCCGGGACTGCTATATGTGCTTGCAGTGATGTGCAGAGTTGTATTAGTGTACTATGCCGATTGGGTGGCTGGTATTCCATTTGGGATCCTTCATCACTCCACTTATAGGATGGACTTATAATTTATTTCGGCCATCGTATGACCCCTCTGACCTCACACATTAGGGGGCATCTGTTACAGCTAATTTCACCACTCTAGGTGAATCACACTTTGTATGGTCTTCCCTTGTCCCGCTGCAGAATCCTTAGACCATATGGACCATTTTTTGTCCTTTGATGTTTCCTTGATCATCCCTAAAAACATGTGAAAAATGATACACGCGACTTTTAAACCTATAAGAGTGTATATACGTGGGTTTGACCACTAAAAATGCGTACATCGGGATGTGTGCATAATCCAAATCCTTTTGGAGTTTTCCTTAACATGGATCCGACTCATTTGACTCCTGGCCTTCCCTATTCCTTGAGATCACTTGGATTCAACCTTTCATTAACCCTTTGGAAGCTATATAAGGAACCCTTTGGTACATTGAAGAAGGGGACAGAGAATTGAGAGCAAAGAAACTATAGTCCATTGTTGCCGGAACTTATGCTTGAGTCAGCATCCCTTTGTCCCTTGGAGCACTAGTGTGTTCTTCCAAATATTTCCTTTTACTTGTGAGCTTGCTATCGAGAGATGGAGGATTGAGGTGGTGAAGGCCCAACTGGGGGATTCAGTTTCTCCGGTTCGCAGACATGCCGTTAGAGGTTGTATCTTATAATCTCTGATTTATATTAATATAAATATCTTTTACTGTCCAATAATGTGTGTTTGAATGAATATTTTATCCATGGGATTATGTCAAATGCTTGTACATTATTGATTATATATGTTAGAATAGATCTAACACCATGATATATAGAATGCTTGTATTGTTTACTTGTTGTTGAGGAAGTAATCTATCAATTCAAGCTGAAAGTTGGAAAGCTCAACAGGGATCTACTTCAACCGCCCGGAATAAGGTATGAGGTCTTATCCTTTAGTGTCAGACATTTAATTTCTATTGCATATTGGAAAGGATTGATTTCTGGAGTCAAGCTGTCTGTTGTGGTACCCCAATCCATAGGAATTTCTCTCCGTAACAATTTGGACAAGTGCACTGGCATGAATCGGGTTCAGTATTTGGGATATATTATTGATGAGTGTGGGGTACATGTGGATCCAACCAAGATCCAATTCATTCGGGATTGGCCAGCCCCAACTGCTCTAACAGAGCTTTGCAGCTTTCTAGGTCTTGCTAATTTCTACTACAGGTTTGTGTTGGGATTCTCTCATATCACTTGGCCCTTGAGTCAAGTCACCAAGGGAGGAGAAAAAGAAAAATTATTCTGGTCATAAACTCAATAGAAGGTGTTTGTAGAATTGAAACATTACATCTGCTGTGCCCCAGTGCTCATAATACTAGACTTGCAACAACCATTTGAGATTGAGACATATGCCTCTGACTATGCTATTGGGGTAGTCCTTACTCAACAAGGGAATCCAGTGTCATATCACAATGAGACACTGTCTGACACAGTCCGCAAATATCCCAATTATGACAAAGGGATGTATTCCATTATACAGGCTTGCCGACAATGGAAGCATTACATTTTGGGGAAGGAACAAACACAAGGGAAGTTATAGAATGATTGCCATCAGAAGTGGTCCACATATCTACAACAGTTTCATTTGAACATCAATTACAAGATAGGAAGCACCAACAATGTTACAGACTACCTCACCCGACCATCGATCGTGGCGATAACCACTGTGCTCAACTCTTTTGGGCATGAGACTTCTAATTGGCCACTTCTATACCAGAGCGATCCAGAATTCAGCCATAAATATAGGACGCTCTTGGAGGGAAACTAAGTTCCAAATTTTCACCTCTAGGATGCACTACTATGTCACATGGGACACCTTTGTGTTCCTTCAAGCGAGCGTGCCAAGATGATTTGGGAAGCACACTACAGTTGAGTTGCTGGGCATTTCAAGGTCAAGAAAACAGTGGCAGTATTGCAGAAGTATTTCTATTGGCCATCAAGATGTACATCTGATCCTGCACTACCTGCACCATTGCCAAACTTTCCATCAAGAAGCAAGGACTCTATACTTCATTTCCTACCTCTAGTCGACCTTGGGAATCCATCTCCATGGATTACATGTCAGGCCTTCCTTCTACTAAGCACGACAACAACTGTGTGTTCATGGTCATCGACAGATTCTCAAAGATGGCCATAATGACATCCTGCGAGAATAATATCACAGCAAAATCCACTGCTAAAATATTCTTTGAATGAGTGTGGGTACACTTTGGGATTCCATAGTCTATAATCTCAGATCAGGAGAGCAAGTTCCTTAGTACATTCTAGTCTAGCCTATGGTCAATGCTAGACACCAAGATCACAAAGTCCACAACTTTCCATCCCCAGACTGTTGTCCAGACAGAGGTCATCAATAGGATGATTGTACACATTTTGCACATGGGATGAGAGCATGCCCTATGTACAACATAGGTATAACCAAGCCCTCCAGAGCTCAATCGACCACAACCCCTTTTAGGTTGTCTTGGAATTACTGCCACTATGTCCCATTGATGTAGCCATGCCATTTGCGGCTACTCATGCTCATTCGTCTCATGTTCAGTCTGAATTTTCCAAGGCAAACAACTTCATTGAGCGCATTCAACACATTTACCAACAGGTTCATGACATATTGGACAGATCCAATGCTAAGTACAAGCAACAGCATGATCAACATCGGGTGCAACACAACTTCCAAGTGGGAGAAAAAGTGTGGATACATTTGTAGAAGGAGCGCCTTGCTGGACCCCACCGCAAGCTTCGCCCATTCCGATATGGGCCATACACCATCACCAAGGCTATCGGGGACAATGCCTTCGAGTTCAGTATTCCACCATTCCTTGGTCTGTACCTAGTGTTCAATGAGGATCGCCTTTAGCCCTACTCTCCACCTCTACTAGACACATCAGACGTGGCAGAATAACTCACACCAACAGAGTTAAACCCCAACTGCATGGAACAAGCCACAAATGATCAGATTATGGACACATAGATTAAGAACACCTGCCAGCAGAAGATCCAGCTATATAGAGTTGTCAAAGCAGGCCAACTCCTTCACCAGGGACCAAGTTCAGCAGAAGTTTCCTCGTCTCATGGAGAAACTCAATGCAATGGGGACCATTGCTTCCTAAGGGGGGAGGAATGATCCAGGAGGATATTGGTGGACACCCACCTATTCCACTTGGACCCCCACAATTTTTTCTTTTATTTTTCCAGTTTCCTTAATTGTAGCACAATTTACTATTTTTGGCAGTTTTCGGGTCCTAAACTTTCGGAGCCGTTTTGAGGCCCTAAACGATGTTTTTTCGGTATTGAATGGTCAGGAAAATATGAGTCCATTTTGGACTTGATATTTGATGTTTATGGATGTAGTCCTATATATATTTCTAATGATGTATCATGCGCGTCAAATGGAGGTAGTATGCCAAAGTTACGACCTCGGGAAATTGATGTACCAAGTTACCCAATGGGGCCCACACTCTGGCATTTCACCTCCTAGGGTTAGGTTTTTGGATGTGTATGGTTTCCATTGTTTATCAATAATATATAGGCCTTCGAGCCTCATTGTAGCACAGATTTCAGAGGCATGTAGCTGCCACATCTCTTCTCAGAGATAAGCTACCAGCACTCTAGCTAGTTTATTTCCATTCTGTATGTAAAAAAGTTTCAGTTCTTTGATTAATGAAATGAAGTCTTATTTCCACTGCATCTTTGTTTCTATGGTTATTTGTGTATTCTGTTGTGTTCCTGCATAAATCCGGATCAAATATCTTAAGGTTAGCCATCCCCAATGGACATGGCTCTTCATTCCATCTTCAGGAAAATATTTATAGCAACTCAAGATTTCTATGAAATAAATGCACATCATGTGTTGAGGATCTACAACCAACCGACAGAATTACAATCAAATCTAGAAACATTCACCACATAAAAACTATTATTCATGGTGTAATCCCTCAACGTCATGTTAGTATCATCAACAGTCACCACATAAAAACTATTAGTCACAGTGTAATATCCTATGATGACTTGAAACTTAGGAATCCATATAGAACATTGCTTATAATGAATACTTGGAATTATGATAGTGAAACCTTCAAACTTCTCAGTAGGAAGTGTTTTCCTTTCCACCAAAGATGAATAAATGAAGCTATGGGTGGCTCCTCCATCCACCAACACAGTAGTTTCTTCCCTTAAATCTGAGAGTATGGAAGTGATGCACTTCTTATAACACAACAATTTTGCTCACCTTTGAATAAGGCTCTTCATCAATAGTCTCATAGGCCACTTCTGCATCAACTGGAAGATCTTCTTCTTCTTCCTCAGCTTTGCTCTCTGAAAAATACTCTATGCAGTGTGCCTTCCACTTTGCACACTTGTGTCCAGGAATCCAAGGTTCTTGGAAGGTGAAACATAAATTTCTCCTTCTCAGTTCATCTCTATCTCCGGAAAAATTGGCCGTCCTAAAATTTCTAGAAGGACTCTTCATGGGTGGTGGTGTTTTATTCTTGAATTGAGATGGAGCATTAGATCTAGGAGGGAACCTTGGAGTTGGAATAGAATATTGCAAATCTCTTATTCTATTCAGCACATCTTGCAAGGTAGAGAGTCTATAGGCCTTCACTAATACTTTCATAGGTTTTGCTAGTCCTTCAATGAACAAAAAGATCATGTGTGCTTTAGAGATGTTATCACCATCACAACTAACTTCTAGAACTCAAAGATGTAAGCTTCAGGAGTTCCAACTTGCTTCACATGTGCAAGCTCTCTGAAAGAGATTCCAGGGTCTCTTCTTTCAAATATTTCAATCAACCTCCTTGTGAATTCTTCATAGGTGGTCACTTGATCATGTCCAAGGGTCTTCAAACCATGAAACCACCAGTCATTCGCTTCACCATCTAAGTGTAGAGTGGCCATATTGATAGCTTCTCTCTTATCCATTGGGATTAACTAAAAGTATGTATCTAGCTTATGGACCCATGAGCTAGCATTGCACTTTGATGAACCATCAAAGTATGGAAGAGAAATTTTACCAATAACATTCTTCAACTCATAATTCTGATTATGATTTCAGATACTACCTCTTGGATTGGTTTTCTATCGAAGATCACCTAATTCTTTGTTGTCAGATATCTCCTACATTATTCATTTAGTGTAAGACATTTAGCATGCTTGTCCTCCACTGTAGTAATATTTTCATTTTGGATCTCTAACTCTTCTCTTTAATCATGAAGGAATTTGGGCATGATAGGCCTTTATTGACTTGGAGACTCCCTTGTGAATTCATCAAGCCAATTGCGAGGGCCGTTTCTTGTAAACACAAAACCCATAGGGCTCTTCCTTTCTCCATGTTGTGAACCATGAGTACTCCCTTCGCCATTCTTACTCTCCAACTTCTTAGAAAGGAATTGTTTGGTTTCTTGATTAAATAGGACGATGTTGTGGGATAGGTCTCTAAATCCTTGCATCATACTTGAAATCGAGATTTGGATCTGTCATAACCCCAAAATTTCATAAAAATTTAAAATTTTTAAGATAACATAAAATGTCTGATAACACAGTTTACTAACTGCTAGCGGTTAGCAGAAAATGAAATAGTTTAACTGTTGATATTAATTAGTTTCATAACACAATTACTAATACAACTTTCATTTCCATAAGAATGACCTGCATCCAGATTTATTTTAGCCTTACTGATAATGTTACTTTTTGGCAAGTAGGTGAAATCTATCTTTGAAAACTTGGGCTTACTTAGCGTTATGCTAACGCAGATGGACTGCCGGTTCTTACAGGTTCAACAAGTAACGATCGATCAAGTAGGAGTTTAATTCATAAGGTAGCAAGAAGTATTTCTGTTTGCATGTTAATATGCTAGTAATAAACTATTTATTCTCAAGCAAGCTCTGATGAGGTAAGGTAATTTGTCTTCAATAGTTTTTGTTTCTAAGATAGTATTCAAAGTTTAAATATAAAGATCGTTATCTTTATCATACTTAGCGAAAAAAAAGATAGTTATTGTGAGCTTAGAGCTCATGTTCTTCATCATACATTTACTTCTATTTTAACAAGCTTATAATGCTAATGTTATGTTTAACTGTAGTGTCTTTTATTCATCAAAGTACTCCTATCAATCTCGATGGTAAAGATTTCCAATAGAGTTCTTGTCTCTATTTTGTCTTTTTCTTGCTAGTCATGGAATTTATCAACCTGTTACTTGTATGTAAATATGCTCATCATCAAGTTATAAACTTCAGTACTTACTTTATCGCCTTGCTGCAAGTATTATTGTAACAACATACAGTACCCTAATATTTTATAATGTACCAATCTAATTGTTACTTGCATCCTGTAGAGATCCTACTACCTGGAAATTTCCATAAGATTATAAGTTTGGTTCTTGTAACTAGATACATCATTTTAAGATGGGATACTACCTACCTTCACTTTTATAAAGTCTAAATCATAGGTAACTACATTATCAGTGTTATTCCTATAATTATAAACCTTGTGCATGGTTTACTTCATAGTAAAATTACTATTATCATGTTGTCTCACTTATAATAAGTTGTAGTTTATAATAACTACTATGGTAGATTTACTACCTAGAACTTCAAATCTAAGGTCTATAACAAGTGAAACATTATAACCAAGATTCCTATACTATGCTAGAACCAAGTAAACATAAACAATAAAGATAGGATTCATTATTATTATCATTGGTAAGTTGAGCATACAAAATATTATTTGTAAAAGCTTACACCCAGGTCGAGCCTCATGTTTGTTTATTTGACAAGGTTTAATACACCTTACTCTATAGTCAAATGACAAATATTAGTTGTTAGCAATAAAAACTAACCTTAACCACCAGTTGCCAATAGTCTAGTTTGAGCTGCATATATATATATATATATATATATATTAAAATTGTTTTGCAAAGTGAATAAACAAATTGTTATTTGGAAATGTTTATTGTATAGTCGACTTTGGGATCGATCCAATGGCAAGGTCTCGACATTTTTACTCTATGGTCAACGTTATATATCATTGTTAATAATCAACACAAACCTCAACACCAGCAATTAAAATGATATAGTTTTATGTTGCAATTAGTGAATATATATAAATACCTTCCACCATTGATTACATAGTTGATTTGTTGATCATTGCAATAACGAAATGAATAATCTAGAATGCAGATTGACTATAGACTAGACCCATGCATGGGTAAAATATTTGGAGACCAAGTGGTCTATTCTTGTCCATGCATTGGTGACTTAAAAGGCTGGAAAACCCTATTCTCTTATCATTTTTACTCCAAGGTTTTCGCTAGCCTGCGGGCTGCTCTGTGTGATTGTCTTGGCGGCCATTAGAGGCTGCTCCTCTATCTTGCTTTCTCTGTGGCTCATGTTTGTTGATGTGAGGTTTCATTACTCAATCTTAGGTTCCAGAACTTCGCGTTTTTGAGTCTTACTACACGAGTGGTTACTTGTTTATGTGTTTGGCTCTCAACCTATCCATAGTTTCAGTTCTGTTCTTCTCATGGCTTGTCACAGCATTGTGAAGCTGAAGCTCGTTGACACTGTCTCCACTCCAGGTCGGTGTAGGGGTTGATTCTCCTCTGTGCAAATTGGTAAAGCTGGTGACAGCTTCTTCGTTGCTCAAATCCTCTTCTTGATCACAGGTAAAGACCACTCAGTTCTTTATCGTGATAAAATTCTTTGTTAAGTTCTTAATACAGTTTAGGGTTTTAAACTTAGAACTGTGCATCATTCTAACGCTCTATAAATGTTCTCTTTACAGGAACTAATATAGCTTCAAACTTCAGTGGAAAGAATACGACTGTCGTCTTCCTTGGACTCGTGGTCCCAACTGGTAAGCCCTTAATTCAAACATGGGTTTTACCCTACTTGCAATGAGGGTTAAAGAAGGAAAACACAGTGCTTGTGAGCCTGTTCGGTTTCTTCGTTAGTTAAGAGGTTTTAAGAAGTTGTTTTCTAGTTTTTATTTACAAACCCTTTCGGTTATGCTGGGTAATGCTGGCCTTGAGCCGTGATATGTATTTTGTTAATTTTTATCCTTACAACCTGACAATGTAATACAGTTGGTTTTTAATTTAAGAAATACTTCATCAATCTTGAAGCTCTGTCTTGTGTTGTTATGATTCCATTAACTTGTAAATTTTTGTATTTAATTTACTATTTATAAATGATGTTTATTTTAAGTAAAAGATTGTAAACAATCCAAAGCCTGGGTTGTAATTTTCTTGTTAAGTTTGTTTACACAGTTATTAATGTAAATGGTTAAAACTTAAATAAATTAATTTATAAATGGATAAATTACTTGTTCGGGTTTCGACCCTTAGGTTTCCTTGCAAAGGTTATAAGCATGTTTATTAAATGTAATTAGTTTCTGAATATGAAATTCTTAGTATTATTTTATTTAATGCTTATATTTACATTTGTTTTTATTTACTATTCTGTAACTTAGAATTCTTTAGAGTTCTGTAAAGAATAAAATGTTAACTCTGTAAAAAAAAATAGAAGGTTAACTCTATAAAGAAATAGAAGGTTAACTCTGTAACTCTGTTTATTTTTCATAAATTAAAGGGTTTATAAATATAACCCTAATCTGGTTTTTATTAAATAATAGTTTAAGATTCAATAAATAGTTTAATAGATATACTATGTGGTTAATAACGTGTTTATATACTTAGCTGTTATTTTCTATAAACTATTATTTGTATCAGTATACTATTAGTGTAACTTTAATGTAGTTTACTATTTCTTTCCTGCATTTTTATTTAGTTATACAGTAAAAACAGTAAACACAAATAGACGGTAACACTGTTTTTTCACAATATTTTAAATATGGAAATAAATTTAATTTGCTATCTACAAATACAAAATCCTATCTACTATTTTCATTCTCTTAAGAATCTTTCATCTACTTAAAGCATTCTAATTGTGCTAGAGTACTACCTAGTTTCCAGGTGTGGAAAAATACGGTTTAGAAATTTATTTTCATTCTAATTCATTAATCTCTAAACTAATTTCACTTCTATAAAAATCTAATAAGAATACTAAATATAAATTTTCACAAACACTGAACTTCTAACATTCATATAGCACTTAAACTAATATTTATTTAACCAAAATAGTAAAATAAAATAACTTAGAACCTGTTGAGGACAAGACAACAACAACTTTAGGAGGCCGTTCCTCCCTACCAATCTCTTGGAGAGCGCTCAAACAATGCTTCCTTAGGACTCCTAAGCATGTTCCTGGTCTTCTTGGCTGAGAACTGGTGGAGAATGCAAACAGTAGAACCCTCTATCAACTGACTAGTTCAATACCTCAGTAAAACACTCTGCTTTCAGCAGTATGATCTTCAGCTTAAAAGATACAACTAGATCAATCAGCAGTTATCCCCTCAAACACTTTCCAGATTTCCCTTCCATTGAATTTCTTTGAAGTACGTTCATTCAACCTGAATGATCACTTTTCTAGAATGAGCAGCCTCAGCTCTCTTCAATGGGAATTTTTATAAAGATGCCTAGGTCTTTTGGGTCAGTTTTCATTAATTGAGCCACCTGCTCTGATTCCAATTTCTTGGGGAATCATGATCACAAATGTAGGGAGGTTGCCACCTGCAACATTTGGAAGTGGTTTGAGGATGCTGCCACATGTCAGTTTGCTCTCCACCCAATATCCTCCACCAATTTTACCAGTAAACACTCTTTTAACATCTCTCCTAAGCTGTTGTCTCCTCATTTATTTATTTATAAATAAAATATTCAGAATTTACATTAAATATCCTTGAACCCACTGGGTCATCAATTACAACTTAGCATAACATTTAACATATTGATCCTCAAATAATATAAAATTGTTTTTGCAAAATTGGGGCATGTGACAGGATCTCCCCATTTCCACCCATGCTACGTATTTCACTTTCTCATTGGAATTTTCTTTCAGTAGAATCCATTTCTCCAGCATCATCCCCTAAAGGATCTTTCTTATTAGTATCAGGATTTCTTGTGTGACTCATGATTGAAAACCCAACCATGTTTATAGGACCATGCTCTGATACCACTTGTAGTGTACCAACTTGGATATTTGGCACACTAACTCAGACAACAAGGGTCTTGACCAAGGTTTGGGGTTATGGTGAGTTCAAAACAAAAGAAGGTATTATGTTTAGCTTAGGATCCTATGCACTATGTACTGGGACCTTTTATGGTTTCGAAATTAGTGAGGCTGAAGTTTACTCCCAAGGCTCTTGGGAACCCCAGCATATGCAAACTAAATCCTTTTCTTCAGACACCAATGGCTGCTCTATTTGCACTCAAGCACTCAAAATATGTAAATGCTAAGAGGCAGTGGGTATGTCTTGGATAATAGTTCTGGGTTTCTACTGAGGTTTTGAGCACACCCAAAGGTAATGAACCTGACCTCCAACCAAAAATATATGAGGAATGCCCCATTGTTCTGACCCCATAAACCCAATTACATATGAGCAACAGTCAATATGAGATGTATTATAACCGTATGACCCCTAGCGTATAGGGTAGCAACTCAAAAGGTATGACGTATATAACATAACAAGGATGGTCTGACATAACTAACAAGGTTCTAGAAACCAATGGAAATGTATTTTAGACTTGGATAAGATTAGAGACATAAAATATCAGTTAATGAACTCTTGGGATTTGCACCAACTAGTTTGAGGAAGTTTTGAAAAGGTTTCAGAGGCAAACTAGTGAAACTGATTTCTAGGACTGCTCAACTAGCTCAAGTTCAGGATGACCCAAATAGTACAAGGAGATTTCAAGTTAAGTGATTTTTTATTGAACAACAGGAAGTGGAAGAATCAAATTTGGAGTTATTGTGAAGTATTAGTCACTCAAACAATGGAACTAGATCAGTTAGATAGTAATCTAGCATAGGTTCACACAATAGGACATGAATCAGAATTTTATTGATTGTAGCAAAAAATAAATATCATAGGTCTATTATAACATCTTGCAGAATTCAAAGGCTGAATCACATCAATAAGTGATCTCAATAATGAAAGATAAGAAGAGAGAATTCTCCATGAGAAGAAACTAGGAAAAACATGAAGATTCGAACTGAATGGCTTCTTCAATCACTGCAACTTGCACAAACTTCACTAGATTTGGTCATAGGACCTACAATAAACTCAATGAAGAAGACTATATGTCCTCATCCTCACAATAGAAGGAGGGGCACATCTCCCATCTTGGACTAGGAGCACATCTTCGAAGTCTAAATGAAAATAGTTCTCAATTCAATTATTAAACCGTCAAAAGATGTACTAATGGTGTGCGCTCCTTCTTTTATAGATTGGAGATGTCTTGGTGTGCAAGTCAGATGGGCTAATGCGCCCTCATGGATGGATAGAGTTTCCTTGCTTTCATGATTTACATTTTTTCTTTGCTTTCTTGCTTTTCTTTTCCATCTTTTTTTTTTTACTGCTTTCCTGCCTTGTCCCGATTTTGCCTACTTTTCCTGCCTTATCCTACTTTCCTGATTTGGCTTGCTTTCTTCTTTATTATGATTTCCTAGTTTTACTACCTTAATTGTTTTATTCCTTCTTTTCTCAACTTTCTTATCTTTAATTGTGTTTGGATTTCCTTCTTGTAAAAGCCATATTTTTGTCAAACCTTTCCTCTAATGCACGCTTGAGGATAATTTCCTTTTTAATTTCATAAATAAAATATTAATTCATGAATTTAACTCTAAATAAATGCCTCTTTAAACTTTATGAAATAAAAATAACATCTAATTAATTAATGCTTGAACTTTCAAAATTAATCCCAATACAAATAGTTTTTTCTCCTTAGCCCAAGGAACTGATTGGGTTAGGAACTCAAACCATGGACCATTCATAAGGGGACATGACATTATACCGATGGTACATGACCTCTACCCAATATCATCATAGTACATAACGATACCACAAATATTTAACAAGCCTATGCAACCAAGCCAAGTGGGTGACCTCTTGATAACCTTTTGAAATCAGTAACTACCATTTTTTCTTTTGTACCTCTCTTTTGGTGATAGTAATAAATACATGACAATGTTTTTCTTTCAAATCGTTTCTTAGAGACTTAAGACTTGGATTTTTAAGACTTTCTCGATCAATCTTATTCCTTTCCAAGTAGAAAAAAACATAGTAACCAAGACAAAGGCATATAGTGGAGTAGTGATTGTTGTAGCAATAATCTCTTCCTTTGTGAAGTAAGGGAGCATATGTGTTAAAAACCAATTGCGAGGTTGGATTCATGTTAGAATGAATGGTTTTTACTAAGGATCAACCAAGACTACTTACTACTAGGAGAATACCAAGAGCCACCACTAACCTCCTGAGCCATGGGGTTGAGGTTTGGATAGGCAATCACATATTTTCTCTTGCTACTACTTCTACTAGAAATTGAATATCGAAGTCATGATCTAATATAGGTATGTGTTATGGAAATACCAATGAATATGTCTCAAGGTCTATGAAATTAGACCCAACTATGACTGGCATGGAATTGATTGGGACAAGTGAAAGAAGATATAGGGTCACGAATACATCTTTCTTGACATGTGAATGAAAATGACGTTGACATGGAAAGGACCCTAACAATCCCCGAGCCATGATTTTGATTGTGTAAGAGTGAAATGTCAATTCCAATTCCATAGAAGTGGGCATGGACATAAATTTATCCATTTTTGGAGAGGGTAGAGTGCTTTGGCCCACTTGTATTGGTTGGTTCCTGTACCCATCCTTTATTATTGAAATATAGCTCCATAAATGTTATATTATTATAGTTGCATTCATGTTGAGTGGAGAATCCATAAATAGAGTGCACTCTAGTCTTTGAATATCAAACCACAAGGAGTAAGATACAACCATAATAGTTTTGGGGTGGGTGTTGCTATATCTACCATTATATACATCATAAGGATTTGATGCTTGTGATTAAAGAGAGGAGGGGGGCCACCTGAGAAAGAGATAGTAATACGACACCTCATCGATCTATTCTTTGTCAATATTAGTAGGTAGAGGTACATAAGACAAGATGATTTTGACTTACCCACATGGAACTTGAAAAACACCTACCTCACTTCAAGTACGACTCAAGAATCAAGCTTAGATGAGAAACAACCAATACCATTAACAATCTTATCAATCCACCATCTTATGCATCTATAACTATAAGCAAATGAAAAAGAACAATATAGATACATATCAAGCAATTAATCTTACTCGTTATTGATATCCATATTCATCTAGATGGATCTCCAAATTTGGTTGGTTAGATCCTGATAGGAATTATATTCTTTCTCTAATGCTTATGGGGAGGGAAGGGAGGGTTAAAATATTGCATGAGATTGCCTCAATGGACATGTAGAAACATCTCAATTTTCATGCCTATATTGTCACTAACTATCAATGTCTCATTTCCCAAGTCACCAATAACCTTATTTTTTGTTTTATATTGAGTCACATGAAAAAAAAAGTCTATTGAGTGATGGATCATAGATAAAGGAGCATATGCACTTTGTTTTGTGGAAAATGCATCCACTAAACTATAAAAACATATATGATGCCAAAAATGTTGCTACACCAAAAACACGATAAAGCTTTTAAAATTCCTTCCCCATATACTTAAAAGGGATATGATTAGTGATCAAATTTTAAGGGTTGGTCTTAATTTCAATTGGAAGGAAATTTATTCTCAGAGCCTTTCAAAGACGAAGGGTAATAGAAATAACTGTACTTCAATTGACAAGTAAAAAATAAGTAAACCCTTCCCCCCAAAAATTAAAAAAACAAATATTGTATGTCCAATTTTTTACAATCTTAAACAATTAAGCACTCTCTAATATCTACATGAAAAAATGATAAATTTTCAATAAAAATTAATTTGAACACATGAGTTTGACATATCTGTAACATTAATTTTATAGTTGAGTGAAATAACAAATATTCTATTGTATTTTCCCAAGTTGGAGCACACTTAATTATACATAATAACTACTTATACTATGCAATAACCATATTGGGGCATCTACACGATCTTATGCATAGTGCACACCATTGTAACTAGATATAGTCTTAAAAAAACTAGAACAATGAGATAATAAACCTACAACTGAGAAATACATATAAATCCAACCAAAAACTTAATTCAAACCAGAGATAGGGAAACCATCAAATTATGAGAGATGTAAAAATGATAAGCATTGGGTACCTAAGAAAAAATAATACACAAATCTTAAAACATTTAAAAACATCCCCACATACTAAGTAGGTTAGCAACACTAGCATCATTGGGGCTTGGGAATAAAATTTGTTGTTACACACTTATCATGAAAGAATACAGGTATGGGATAGAGGGGAAATGGAATCAAGCATATGTCAAGTAGATCCATGCAAGTCGCTGCATATTTGAGTCTCGACTATCTTCCTTTGAAATTTAACAAGAACACCAAAAGAAGTTTGTTAATGGTTGGATTTTAGAATGTTCTAGGAGTGAGTAATTAAGATCTTAGGGATTTAAAACAATTAATGTATTTAACTCTATGTTGAAACTGTTTTCATTCTAATGCAATCCATGAACTTCCTCATCGTATAACCAAAAGGCATGAGAATGAGGAATAAGGTGTAAAATTATATACTTCACCTTAAAAGAGTGCCTTGCAATCACATTGTTAAGGAATCATAAGAATATCACAAAATTACAACGTATCACATCACAGTTTATAGTGTCAATTGAAGACTTACATGGTAAATTTAATATAAGACTTACTTATAGTTGTCTCTTACTCTTTGCATCTTGACACATTTGATATTTTATGGTTGTCTATGTGCCTTGACCCAATTGATATTATAAGCTGAGGATATGTGTGCATAATAATCCTTAGTTGTGAATGTGAGATGAGGGTTTAAAGAGAAGAGGATATAAAGATAGGTAATTTTTATATGAAATTTGGTGGTAACTGCCGAGGACAAATGTGGTGAGAAACAACGAATGTTTGGAAGGACAGAGGGAGATTACATCATGATAATGCCACCTATCAAATTGAAGACTCTTCATGAGACAAATTTTTATTTTATTTTATTTTATTTTATTAATAACCATTGTGGTGCCTTGTCCCAAATGTTTTTCTAACTCATTGTTTCTCCATATAGCTTGCCAAGTGTGACCTCTCTATATCAATGCATAAATCAGCCTCTACATGGTTTGTGATCCTAGTTGCATGTCATTGAGTGTTGTTTATAGTTGATGTCATTCTATGACATTCATGAAGAAATGAAGTCTTTCACAATAGGACTCATTAAACTGTCCATTTGAATTTAATTTTGATGAAAAATGAATGGACATTAGTAGCCAAGTTTATGTAGGTAGTAGGCACAAAGTTTTCGGCTTGATTTGAGCATAGTAGTTATTCTATGTTCTTATAGCCACAGTCACTGACACCTTTTCACAACTTACATTGCAGCCCCAAGTGACTCGGGAGTTAGAGTCACATCTCGATGGCCAATGCCTTGTAGTCGCTAGTTATCACTTGTCATCTTGCATGACTATGCAGTTAATGTGGTGTGAGTGAATGAGTGATTATAATTATGATATTTCCAATATTTTTGTTAAATTATTTAAAGCATAGGATCATTATCCTGCATGAATTGAAATGAGAAGAGAGAGATGAATTTAGTAGAGACTGTTTAATTAATCATGACCAAATAACACACACATGGAGACAAAATTGGAATAATATGATTATATTCATGAATAGGTAAAAAATATGGAATACACTGGTTGTACATGTAGGAGAATTCAAATTCCTAAGATAGGATTTGAATCTACAAACTCAGACTGACTCCGAAGCTAACTCGGTGTGGGAAAATCACCATTGGAGCTCACTAATGCAACCCCATTTAACTAACTTTGTGTACAATCAGTTAACTGATGATGGTAGGTGAAAAAATGCACCCATACTCCCTTTAATCATGCAATCTAGTGCTAGGCTAGCTAATTGTGATCTAAATAATAGTAATTAGAGCATAACTGAATATGTCTGATTACCTACCAATGTCAACTAAAGGAGACTATTGGTGGCACTCAGAGTGGGTTTTTAAATTATAGGGATTGGTCCGTGGGGCACTTAAACTCATGCAATCAGGTGTAGTAAGTGGCAGATGTCCCCTAGGTGTGTCCCCCATGCATTAGTGGTGTGATGAAGACCTCCTAAGTTAGGAAAATATACAATTAGACTATGTGGTCAAATGGAGGATTAATAATAATCCCAACACCCCCTCTTAATCCTAACTTTGCACAACATGGGCCTTGAAAATAAATACCAAAGGTCACCCATACAATTTGAATGCAAAATAATAATTGTTAAAAAACTGAGGAAATGGGGACCCCCCCCTCCCCCGCAAAAAAAAAAATTAAGAAGGACAATCAGGAACAAGATTTCATATTAAGAGATAATATTTCTTCTTGAGAAAAATTTGTAAAAATAAGTCTGCAAACTAAATCTCCATGGTGCAATGAAGCAGTGGGATGGTCCTTGTGTGAACTAGTATCATGGGATTGTGCTTGTGAACCTCTCCATCTTCTTCCAATCCGATGATAGATAAGAGAATGAGTGTTTCCTTTGTCTCTTCTTTCTAGGGGAAGAGTGACAAGATCCAATTTGTTCTTCTGGGAGCAGGGTTGTTGATCAGTCCTTACCATCATGTAGCATTGCACTGGGAGCTTGTTGCACCTCTATGAAGGAAGTGAACTTTCATGACATAGTGCAAGGTTCTCTTTCTGAAATTGGGATCTTGATCTCCTCATGTCAAATGGATCTCCAGTCATGTTAACAAATTCCTCAATAACCTTTTGTGCCCATTTAGGCCTACGATTGGGAGTAGGGATTGGATTTTGATATGGATAATTGTGAACTTCATCTTCAATTTCATCAACTGATTCAACTAGGTCCTCTGCTTCAAATTCTGAATATGAAACACTAATGGAAACATTGTAATGTGTAAAAGGTGTAGGTAGAATTGTTTTACCTCCCCTTTCAAATGGCAGCTGAGACTATACTGGATTTGAGTATGGAAAAAAGTGTGAGAATTCATATGCCTTTAATATTCCTACTGGCTTGCGCATTCCTTGTCTCACTAGCTAAGAGAGCTTGATTTGGAGAGGCTCTGAGAGCTCCCATCTATATCATCTTGTATTGTTCCTGGATTAGAGACTATGTGAGGGCATCAAGGGATAGCATTCACCAATTAGGAGTAGTCTGTCTACCAGATGCTAGGTAGATACAAACACTAATAATTCTGAACCAAGTTTTCTCGGTATGGAGAGTACCAATTGCTCATCTTTCTTCTCAATCCCACATCATTTGCATTGCATGACTAGTGATTTTAATTTTCTAAAAAACTGTTGTATAGTTTCAAATTTACTGGGTTGTAGTGCTATTAACTCATTTTCCAAGATATGGCCCCTCAGCTCATCATGTTTTCCAAACAAGGATTCGATCTTATCCCATACTTCCTTCAGAGTCTTGAGTCCACCAATATGGAAAAACAACTTCATGGATATGTGGATGCATATGAAGCCAAAAGCTTCATCAATCCTATTCAGATGCTTTGATTTTTCAATAAGCTGCCAGGGTTGAACTTATTTTCCAAAGGTGATCATATATAGGCCTTTGTTTCACAAGAAAACTTTCATATCTTCCCTCCAATCAAGGTAATTGAAAGGTGTAAGGATCTTGGGAGTGATTGTTGCTAAATTCTCCATTTCACAACTATATTGATCAACAATTCCTCAGAAATTCTTTGAATGTACTTGCAAAAACACTACAAAATAACTCAATTTGAATCGATTTAGCTCAAACTCTCTCCACTTCTACATGTGCACATTCTTTGAGTACATCACACCTCGATAGACTTCTCTAGACATGATCCAGACTGAGCTATGCAATTATTCAAGGAATTATGTGGAAACTCAATAGCTTCTGGTGCAACAATGGAATCTTTCGAGGTTTGTTGTTGGCTTCAATACAATATTTGATACCATGTTAAATTCTATGAAGCATAGGATCATCAAACCTACATGGAATCAAATGAGAAGAGAAGGTTGCAGAAGAGAGAGAAGAATTTAGCACAGATTGTTCAATTAATCATGACAAAATTGCACACACATGGATACAAAACTGGAATATAATTCAGCTTAGCCTTTTTATTTGTCCTCAAATGGGTTTTTTCAAAAACATAAGTGAGTAGGAATCGAGCTCTCCAGGGAAGAGGTCATTTGTACTGTCCAAGGGTTTTTCTTGTATGAAATGGTTGCATAAATCTATTGTTTTCGTTTGTGTCAAGCTTAAGAGGATCAAAGTAACCCTTATCATGATGCATTTTAAAAGAATATTCCATTTGTTATATTTGCTTTAACATTGTAAAAGTTTGATCTGATCAATACGAAGACATGTTAAGAGGTATTAAATATTCCAGGTGGAGGATGGTGTAGAGGGAAATGTTACTCTTGAAGGGAAGAAGGAAAATAAGAACAAAGAGACAAATAAAGGATCAAAAACTTGTTTTAAATGATCAGGTACACAATTAAGAGTTTCTTTAAAAAAAAATTGGTTTTATTGCTTAATCCTTTCCTCCTCTTTCCAATATTGGGAAGGCATTTTTCTCTATAACCATTTTTACTCCCTTGGTAAAAAGAACATTGATCCCTTCTTGTAATAATAAGTTATAGAAACCTTCTTCATTGTTGACTCTTGAAAATTATGATGAACCTTATGTACCATTATCTTTTCCCTTTGAGCAAGAAACCCCCATATCCACTCCTCTATTCATCAATAAACCTTATGTAAAGCTGTCCCAAAACCCTAATCCTTAGGTTGTATATAGAAATAAAGCTCTCAAATTACCTTCAATCCTCCATCACATGCCTGTAAATAATTTGGAAAGGCTTCCTAGATTGAATGGACATAATGAAGTTTATGAAGAATAGTGTATTGTTGTTGCATTTCAATATTATACAGACCACTCGGAAATTGAAGATGAATATGTTTTCATGAGAATTTTTTCTCATTCTTGGGAAGGGGAATGCCAAAATTGGAAAAGAAATAACAATACTCTAGCACAAGTAGAACATTTAAGAAGATAAGAGAATATCTTAGCAGATAAGATTGTGTATTTAAAGACAGTAGAGTAATTTTTTTTATTCAAGTTAAATATTATGGAGGTTAAACTGTGTTATGATAAGTTTATATATTTCTGTTTTCACTTAGTAACTGAATGAAATACATCAGAAAAATTACAATAGAGTTACAATGTTTATATTCAGTTAAGTAAAGAAATAAGCTATTAATCTTATAGTTTATTTTCTAACAATATCAACTAATCTAAGACTAATAATTACTATAAACCAAATAGGGTTAAACTTAAAAGTACTTAAATTAAAAAGAGTAAACTAAGTTACAGAATTTATGCTTTATCATTTCAAAAACTCTGAGTAAATTTTACTAGACAGTTTATTAAATAAAAGCAATGAAATTATAATTTATAACTAGTATAAAACCAATACTTATTACGAAGAAACTATCTTATAATTATTAGGCAGGTGTATATGTGTAAAGGTAAAACTTTAGGATTGAAACCCTAACTAATTATTTAACTATTATAAATAAACAAGATAATCAAGGTTACAGAGTCATTGTTTTAATAATTACATAACTATGGAACTTTACTAACTAACAGAGCAATAAACAAATAAGAATTTAAAGGTAAACAGTAAATAGAAATAAGCTAAGAACTTATAGCATTTATATAACTCTTTATTTAAAAAGAAAAGAAAATACTTACAACAAGATAAACAATATCAAAATTATTGTAACAATGAAAATAGGTAAACCGAAAACCATTACCACTGATAGATTAAAGATTATATTTATCTAAGGGTCCTTTTACAGTAAACCCTAATAATCTATCCTAACTAAAAATCTTAATCATTTAAAATTTACATTACGATTGAACTGTCAGTCCTCACATTATATTTACTTAATTACGAGAAAAATATTAAATCAAATAATTACTATTATTCATAGTCGAGGAAGGGAAGACCCAAAATACACAAGTCTTAACCTACAAGTTTTATAACTGATGTATAAATGAGATAGACCTCTAATGTATTAAAATCCTTTTTAAAACCACCTCATAATCCAGACAGAGCTCGAAGCTAAAAAGAAACCTTTAAATCAAGTATATTACTCTGTCAGGATGAAAGGCTTAAAAACATAACAAATTTACAACACCCAGCTCATGGCCGGTGTACCCAGCATCGTGGCGTCGGTTGAAACAAAACTAACAGTCAAGTATTAAACCCTCATTTGCTATTTATCTTTTATAAGACAAGAAAAAGGTGATACAAGTCATGGCATCATGGTCGGAGCAACCCTGCTACAAGCAAGGGCTTATAACCAAAATACATATTAACAACTGAGCTAAACAATTAAAAACACCAAAGGAACTGAGGTCGTTTTACATCTCCAACTGAAACCCCCTTTCCCCTAACCATTTTCAAGAAGGTAGTTGCCACATTGTAACTAGGGCTTACCCGTAGGTCTGGTTGTCAATCCAATTTTGAAGAGGGTTCTTCCAAATGAAAAGGTGAACCATTACTTGCAAGTGAAAACCAAAATCTTGATTTAAAAACTGAGTTTATAACTGTAAATGTAAATTTAAAGCTTACAAATAATTGTAAAACAAATTATTACCTTGAAGTGTTGAAAACTGAAGCCACGAAGAAGACAGACTAGCACAACAAACAGTACAAACCTCGTGTTCACCTGAGAAAGAGGCAGCTGGGTTCAGAATACTAACTACACTGACGACTGGAGTAGGAGCAAGCATTGAAAGTGGCCACACAACGATTTGACACTAAAAAGTATTGACTGTGTAACACTACCCTCATGCACAACAAAGTCTTGTTTGAAAGAACCAAATCAAATGCGAGCTGTGAACTTCGCAACCCTTACACTGGGTGACAACACTTCATAATGCACAGACAGTGGAGCTCAAGGTGAGCACAAGCGAGCCCTCATGGCTGTATGAAACTAGATCAAGCAAAGACCAAAACCCTCGACAAAGAATGAGAAGTAGGGTTGCATGGTGAGATTATAAGCTATCCAATGCATGGTGGTGGATGTTCCATGTGCCCACAAATTTATCCACTCCACAGTGGGTCGAGTTGTATAGTCTCCACTACATGGTCGGGATCAAGTTATTGTTAATAATTTGTATAATGATCACAATGATAATGTAATCTATAAAGTCAAAACATATCATTTTATTGTTAAATCATAAAATCAAATTAAGATAAAGAACGAGGTTTTTATGGTATTGGTAAACCTTGGAACCTTTGTTGGTAACGAACCAAATCATGCGTTGTATTGATAATAGTTGACATATGTAAACAATGAAACCTTTCGATGGAATAATAACAACTATGGAAATATCCATAGCAGGTTATATGCCCTTGATCTTAAGGTAATAAGTTCCAATATTGAATCAGTTATTCAAACATTGTATATATCAATACAATGGTGTTAAAACGAGTTTGTAAGTAAAGAATAATAGTAAGAATATAGTCGTAAAACAATATTGTGGATATAAAAAGTATTTACACTCTAGAATAAATTATTATTGTTGTATGAAGTCTATAGTACTAAGAGTAAAGTAAATTGCATGGAAGTTGTAATCGTTTGGTCGCCAAATGTAAACAATCCTCCAAATGAAATTCAATCAAGGCTAGATTAGTCTTAGTAGTAAGGGATAGTAAAAACTATCTAAGAATACATATAGTATCACTATTATTTAGAAATAAATAATATGATAATGTAATTTCGTCACTTATGTCATGAAGAAGTTTGGAGATAGAAATCACAACTTGTTGACATTTACACAAATGATCATTTATAAATACAATGCTTTAATAAGGTGATAAACTTCCTCTACTGAAGCTTAATTAAAAGGTAAAGCTAAGAGTCCTGTATAAGCTTGTTCTTGAAAGGCCTTAGGTCTGTTTCCATACTTATAAGTAGTTTTGTACATTTTATAAATAACAACAACAATAAACTTTTGTTTTAATAAGAGTATTGATATACTAAATCTTGAGCTCTATTAAGAACTGGAAATAGCTTAGAGTTAAGATAGAAAGAAGTTTTATCTTATGTAGTAGTCATTCTGATAAAAGACAAACAATAGGGAAAAGTTATTGACCTTTAGGACATGAAGTTTAAGTACTATCACAATTGCAAAACGAGTAAAAGAAACGTTACTTTACCTGGTAGTATCCTTGAATTATTCTAAGCAAACTTTTACTCTAGCAGTATATTTATGCTAAAAGAAGTATATCCGGTTAAACGCCTTAATAAACTCTTATTGGTTCAAAATTTACCTGTCAAGCCTGTAAGATCCAGAAATCCAGGTACGTTAGCAATCGCTAAGTAAGCCCTAGTTAGAAAGTAACTTCTCACCTACTTGACAAAAACAAACTATCAGTGTAGATAGAAGCAACTGAATGCAGATTATTTATATCACATATCAAAATTAAAATGGTATTAATTTATATGTGTTTAAGTTAATCATCAGTTCTTTAACTGTTTCAATTATTCGTTAACCTCTAGTAGTTAACAAACTGCAACTATAAACAATTTATGTTACATCAAAAAAATTTGATTTTTGTGAAAATTTGGGGTTATGACATGTGGTATCAGGGCACAAGGTTCAAACACTAGGCCTTGATGAAGCCCGACTAGCTTTTATGAAAGAGTGATTTTGAATTATTTTACTGATGTATTTTCTTTTAAATGTTATTCAACAGAGAAATTGTTTCTGAAGTTTAACAATAGGTATGGAAAAGCTGGAGGAATATGCGGAAGAGGAATCTCCATTTACTGAACCAGAAAACTTACCAAGAGACCCTATACAAGAAGACTTAACCACTAATTCCTCAGAACTATTACAAACCGTAAAAGACTTAAAATCTGAAATGGAATCTGTTAAACAAGAGAATGAAAGAATTATGTGGGCTCAGGATGATCTGAATTAGATCCTAACAAAAAGATTTCAAACTAAGGGAAGGGGAAGAAGAGATGATTCAGAAGATACAAGTCATCAACATAAAAATAAAAAGATTAAACAGATGAAAAATGAAAGCAGCTCATCTTCAGAGACATTTGGTGATCAATGTAATTTTCATTCCACTAGTGATAGTAGTGATAACAATCATTATACTAAAAAGAGAGAATACAAACCCTATGAGGAAATTTTCGGATAGTTTAAAAAGATTAAACCACCAACATTCAATGGAGAGACTAAGAAAGGGGAGGAAGCAGAATCCTGGTTATCTGGGATGAAGAAGTACTTCTAGATTTATAACTATTCTAACCAATTAAAGGCTAGAATGGCTATCTACAATCTCTTAGGAAAGGCTGATATTTGGTGGCAGGACTTGAAGAGAGTGAAGGAAATAAAAGAGAAGAACGTAAATTGGAGTACCTTCAAGAGGTATTTTAAAAATAAATTTCTGTCTAAGCAATACTATGAAGAGAGAGCAAAATAATTTTATGAGCTTAAATTAGGATCAATGACTATTAGGATCAATGACTATGGAAGATCTAAATAGGAAGTTCTTAAGTATACTTAGGTATGTTCCATACCTTGTAGATGAAAATCCAAAGGCACAGTGATTCCTCAGCTATTTACCTTATCATATTAAGGACAGGATTGAGTATGACAATCCAAAAACTCTAGAAGAAGCTACGAGGAAATCCAATTTCTGTTATGAACAGAATCGGAAGAAGGAAAGCATGGCCAATTGGAAGGCCAAGAAGAATAATAACCATTATGATCAAAAGAAGAAATAATTTGTGCCCAATAGGAATTCTAAAAACAATAAGGCCAGAAATTTTGCTAACAAGAATTTCCAAGGGAATAAGAATAATTCACCAAGCAATCAGAATAATTCCAAGGGTAAAGAATTTGCTAACAACCATGGTAATTACACCAAGAACTTTGAATGCAAAGAACCTATAAAGTGTTGAGAGTGTAATGGCCCACATTATGCCTCAATCTGTCCTAATAAAAAAAAGACTATCAGTAATATCCATACTATACAGGAGGAGATGACTGTTGGAGAGTTAGCGAGGACTATGCCCAAAATCAATGCAGCCTTCGAGAATCGACAATAAAATATCAAACTTCCATGGTGGAAGTAGAAGGTATGATAAAACAAATCCCTATAACTATTTTAATTGATCCAGGAGCTAGTCTCAGTTATATTTCACTTAAAATGGTAGAAAAATGTAAGTTTCTTGTTGAAAAATTTGAAATTTCTTGGTTGGTTCAGTTAGCCACTAGTGCTAAAAGGAAGGTAACTTGTTTTGTAAAAGAATGTGCAGTAGTTATAGATCAATTTGAAATTGTAGTAAAGCTTAATGTATTGCCTCTTGGTTCTTATGACTTACTCATCGGTATGGATTGGTTAGAACAACATAGGGTAATTTTAAATTGTTATGATAAAACCTTTACATGTATAAATAATGATGGAAAATTAGTAAGTGTAAAGGGAATCCCTAGAAAAACCACCATAAGGAAGATTTCTGCTCTGCATCTTAAGAGAGCTGTTAGGAAGAGTTGTAAATCTTATGCAGTAACAATAACTGATGAGGAGAATCTAAATAAGACAGATAAATTAAATTTGGAAGACATACCAGTCTTAAGAGAATATGTTGATGTATTTCCAGAAGAAATTTTGGGACTACCTCCGAAAAGGGAACTATATTTTACCATTGAGTTGGTACCTGGTGCAGTACCAAGCTCAAATGCCCCTTATCGAATGAACATACTAGAACTGAATGAACTAAAATCACAATTTAAATAACTTATTGACAAAAAGTATATCTGACCTAGTCTGTCTCCCTGGGGGGCACTTGTCATCTTCATGAAGAAAAAGGACAAAACCATGCGACTTTGCATAGATTACCATTAGTTGAATAAGATGGCCATTAAAAATGGATACCCGTTGCCTCACATAGATGATTTGTTTGATCAACTACGTGGAGCCACAGTGTTTTCGAAAATTGATTTAAGGTCTGGATATCATCAAGTTAGGATTAAATATGAAGACATCTTTAAAACAACCTTTAGAACTCGATATGGTCATTACGAGTTTGTCATCATGCCATTCGGGCTTACTAATGCCCTAGCTTTTTTTATGTGTTTAATGAACAATGTTATGCATAAGTATTTAGATACGTTTGTGGTTGTGTTCATTGATGACATATTAATCTATTCAAAAACTGAAGAACATAAAGAACATTTAAAAATTGTTTTGCAAAAGTTACGAGATTATCAACTCTTTGCAAAGTTTAGTAAATGCGATTTCTTCATGGATAAGATTCAGTAATTAGGTCATGTGGTGACTAAGGAAGGGATTTCGGTAGATCCCGAAAAGATAAAGGAAATCGAATATTGGCCGGTACCTAAGCATGTAACTGATGTTCGATCCTTCATGGGAATTACCAGTTATTACCAAAGGTTTATTGAAGGTTTTTCGAGAATCGCGAATCCGATAACTTCCTTGCAGAAGAAAGGAAAGAAATTTGATTGGAACCAAAAATGCGAGGAAAGCTTTAAAAAGTTAAAAACTTTATTAACCAGCGCACCTATTTTAATAATAGCTGATCCAAATAAAGAATTTTTAGTGTGCATTGACACCTGTAATGATGGTTTAGGCGGTGTTCTAACTCAAGAAGGGAATGTTATTGCCTATGAATCTAGGAAATTAAAAATTCATGAAAAGAATTATGAAACTTATGATATGGAATTAGCAGTTGTTATACATGCTCTAAAGATGTGGCGTCATCACCTAATTGGTAGAAAATTTATTTTAATGACTGATAATAAAGGATTAAAATATCTGTTAGATCAGCTTAATCTAAATGCCAGACAAGCTAGGTGGCTAGCTTTTCTATATGATTATGATTTCGAAATTTAGCACATTAAAGGTAAAGAAAATAAAGTTGCCGATGCATTAAGTAGGAATGCAAGACTAAACTTTACAGTAGTTATCAACACTTATACAACATATCTGGAAGAACAACTTAAAGGAGGGATAGAACAAGATGAAATTTCCTAAAACTTACAAGCTAAAATGAAAGAAAATCCAATAGAAATCTTAAGTAAAGGGTACAGTTTGAATGCAAAAGAATTTTTACTATATAAAGACAGAATGTATGTACCTAATGTACCTAAAGTTAAGTTATTAATTTTGGATGAAATCCACAAGACTCCATACTCAGGTGATCCAGGTTATCAAAAGACTATAACTATTTTAATAAAAGAATATTTTTCACCAAATATGAATACTGAAGTAGTAGAGTATATCGCTAGGTGTTTTGAATGTCAGCAGGTGAAAACTAAACATCAACACCCAGCTAGATTACTTCATCCATTACCCATTCCTAGTTGGAAATGCGAGATAATTAGTCTCAATTTTGTTACTGGACTGCCTAAAAATCAGAATTTAAATGATTCTATCATGGTAGTGGTCAATAAATTAAGTAAAGTAGCTCACTTTATACTTTTTAAAACTACGTATAAAGCTGCAAACATAGCTGATATCTTTCTAAACCAAATTTTTCGACTGCATGGGATACCGAAAGTTATAATCTCAGATAGAGATCCTAAATTTATAGGTAACTTTTGGAAATCTCTGTTTAAAGGATTAAACACTACACTAAATTTTAGTACTTCGATACATCCTCAAACAGATGGACAGACTGAAAGAGTAAACTAAGTACTAGAAGATTTATTAAGAATGTATGTGAAAGTCCAGCCAGGTAAATGGGAGGATTATTTGCATTTGGTAGAATTTGCTTATAATAATAATTATCAGGCATCAGCCAGATTTAGTCCTTTCGAAATCTTGTATGGAATAAAATGTAATACTCCTATCTATTGGATTAATCCAGTAGATAGATTAGTATTAGGTCCTGAACTATTAAAGGAAATGGAAGAAATTGTAAAGCAGGTACAAGGTAATTTGAAAGTTGTGCAGGATCGACAGAAAAGTCAAGCAGACCTTAAAAGAACTCCAAAGGAGTTTCAGGTAGGCTAACATGTGTTCATCAAGGTGAGGCCCAAAAAGAGCTCTCTGAGATTGGGAAGTTGTGCAAAAATAGCACCTCTTTACTGCGATCCATTTGAAATACTGTCCAGGATTGGACAAGTAGCTTATCAATTAGCATTACCACCAAATTTAAGAGTACATAATGGTTTTCACATTTCTGTATTAAAGAAATATGTTCATGATGCTACTCATGTTGTTAACTAGAATGATGTACAGGTGGAACCAGAAGGAGATTTTCTGGTGGAACCGGACTGTATCCTCGAGCGGAGGGAGATCACACTTCAGAACCGCACCATTGGTCAGGTGAAGGTGAAATGGAAGCACCTTAGTCTGGAGGAAGGCACCTGGGAATTGGAAAGTAATATGAGGGATGCATATCCAATTCTGTTCCAGGAGAATTCTAAGGACGAATAATAAATAACATTGAGAACGATGTTATGCTCTAAGGGGGTGTGTATGTCACATGCCCCAATTTTGCAAAAAAACAATTTTATATTATTTAGTATTATTTGAGGAAAATATGTTAAATTTTATGCTAAGTTGTAATTGATGACTCAGTAGAGTCAAGGATATTTAATGAAATCCTCAATATTTTATTTATAAATAAATAAAGGAGGATACAACAGCTTAGGAGAGCTGTTAAAAGAGTTTTTACTGGTCAAATTGGTGGAGGAGACTGGGTGGAGAGCAAATTGACATGTGGCAACATCCTCAAACCACTTCCAACTGTTGCAGGTGGAAACCTCCCTACTGTTGGGAAATAGGGCAGAGCCAGGTTTAATCCTTTTGCTTCGCACCAACAAAAGACCCACAGTGTTGGCCCTTTCGGCAACAACCTGTGAACAGGTTGCAGTCTCACCCGAAACAGCTATGGGGTGCCACAGAATCAGGTTTCTGCAAGCAGAGAGGGATATTATTGTACCTTATCCTTTAACAACTATAATCAATAACCACAGAGCTCCGACATTCATATATATAAAGAACTTCGCAGATAAATAAACAAACAGTGACTTGCTTAACCCGTTACTGGGAATTCAAAGCGAAGCTATTTATTAGCAACGATATTACTTATCAGATTTATACAGTTTTTAATGCATAAAAGACAAACAAAAATATAAACATCACAAGAACCACAACACCAGATATAACGTGGTTCACCCCCAGTGTAGGGGTTACGTCCACAAAACTGTGTTTTATTTCAACTTTCTTCAAAATCACAGTTCTGATCTATGCACTCAGCTGCATATCTCTTCAAGTCTCTTAAGCCATGCACACAGCAGCAGGCCTCTGCGCACACAACTGCAGATTTCCCTTAATCTCTTACAAAAACCCTCTGCGCACAGAGCTGCAGAGGTCATCCACGCACACAGCTGGGACTTAACCTTTCCTTACAAAATAGTCGTAGCTTCACCTTAATTTCCTTTACATCCCAAAACCTAACCTTTCTTATTTACAAAAGTGCCTATTTATATATCGCACTATTACAAAACCATGGACTTAAACCATGGGCACTGCGAACCCTAAACCTTGATCCTAAACCATGGGTTAATTACAAAAAGGGGGGTTTTGACTTAGCCCCGATACCCCTAAGACTAATTTGAGTCATAACTTCGCTTACAAACTCCTTTAGCTTGCGAAGATACCTTCCTTAAGGACCATTGGGGTGCGCACCCCAACAGGCCCCTAAGACTCACCAGTGTCTCGTCCCGGGACACTCTTCGGCTCTTCTGGCAGACGAAATTTATCAGCAAGGGTAGCATACTGCTTGTTGAGACCACGGATGATACTGTCAGCGGCCTGTTCCTTTTCCACCAACTCCTGCAGTACCTCGGCTGATGTTTCGGTAGCCCTTTGCTGTGCAAATGCGTCATATTCCTTCAGGACTTTAAGTTGGGCGTCCGCAGCAGTGCTTAACTCAAATGCTTCACTAATAAGTGGCTGCATAGCATTTTCCACGTCTGTTGTGTTTGCTCTGCATAATTCAATTTCCTGTTGGAGTTCGTTGCTGCGCTTTACCTTGATCATTTTCTCCATGGGTGGTAAAATCTTAATTTCTGCTTTTACTGCATCTAATTCTACCTGTTTCTGTCGAATGGTTTCTTGTAGTTGCCCAATTCTTGGATGTTCCCGCGGGGTAGTCCAGGTCTCCACACTGTCTTCTAACAACTTTAATGCACTGCGCACAATATTTGAAATTTTTGCTGCGGACGCTTGAATGTCTGTGCGGCGTTGTTCTTTGACCTCAGGTGGACTTTCTGGACGGATGCGGAGTTAAAGCTCCGCAATCTGGGTCTCATGCTCTACTTTGAGCTTCTGAATTTCACTGCGGAACTGCTGCGCATAGTCTTTCAGCCTAGCCAGTCTTTGCTCTGGTTCTTCCACCAGCTACACGTCGAAGTCAGGGATACTTCGACATGCTTCATCCAATACTCGAACCAATGTAATCCGCTTACGTTCTGCATCCCTCTTTCGCTGCTTTGCTGCTTCTAGTTGCACTGTGAGGTCATCCTTCTGCTTCCTGGTGTCGTCCAACTGGATTTGGGAATACTGGTCTCGAGCCTGAATTTCCTTTGCGATAGCGGACTGGTAGAGATATAGTTCTACCATGGACATTTTGGTGTAATCAATTCCTACTGTCATGGTCATCACTGCGCGAGATGCTACATCAGTTGTGATAAGGGCAACAGCGGATATTTGGCCCTTGTGTTTGCGGGCTGGCCATTGCCTTAGGTCGGGCTGTGCACTTACCGGGGTACTGCTGGCTACAGTGCCGGTTACCGACTGTGCTGCTACATCCTTCAGCTCCAATATGCGTTGTACGACACCAGCGATGGCATGCAAATGTGTAGCCACGAACTCGAACCATTTCTTGGTAAGAACTTCTGTAGACTTTAACAAAGCTTCATCAAGTTCCTCACTTGTCAAGCCGGTAGTGTCGTCGATGTTATTTTCCTTCGACGCCTTCGCTTTCTTTCAGGGCCGCGGTTTGTCCACGTCCTCGATTTTTGGTGACTTGCGCTTATCCTGCCTGTTAGGTTCTAGAGTAGTCTTGACCAAGTCTTGTCTTTCCTCTTCATCGGCGTCCATCTCATCGCCCTGGTTGCTGTCATTCTACTGCGACTCAGTCTATTCTTCGCTGTCTTCCAGGGGAGCTTGCTGTTGTGTGTTGCTAGGCCCGACACCCACATTGGTAACTATGGGGACTGGGATGTGAGGTGTCTTGCCTGCATCTTTCAACCACTCAACCGGCTAGTGTTGAACTACTGCGTGGATATCATCCTCAGTGACTACATATGGTAGCTTGAACCATTGATGTTGTTCATCTGCGTGAGCCTGGATGAAGGTATGATGCATGTCGGCACTGAAGGTGACTGCACCATGATATTGGGAAAATAACGTCTGACTGAGCCGCGGGGTTTTTGCCATCTGAAACTGGATATCCATCATATAAAAATCAAACACATAATTTGTCATCTGCTAGTGTTTTTTATCCTGGGAAACCCATAGCGATGCGTATCTGGCTGCGCCAGTCGTGTTCTCCGGAGCATCAGGGAATTGCGCCTCCAGAGGCTCTCGCCATCCTACCAATGCGATAAGGACAAGTAACCATGAGTAATGGAAGGTCCTACCTTTCTCTTGCACATCTTGAGTGTCTTCCAAGAATTCCATCACAATATAGTTTGCCCAGTTGTAGCTGTAACCCTCAGCACATTTCATAGCAATTCTAATAACCGGGGTAGGTACTTCAGTTGGCCGGCACTTCTGCATGACTTTGCAGGCTAGGAGCTCTGCTGCAAAGCGGATGTGGTTTTCCTGAATCGCAGAAGTGTGATACCCACGTTTTCCCTTTGTCAGGCCCAAACGTTCCTTCATGGTCTGTGCGAGCTTTGTATCCTCATGCTTCGATGGGAATTCAGTCGCTGGGTTAGGCCCTGCTCTGGGTAAACCAGTAATCCTCTGAATGAGCTCGCCATTGATAGGGATTTTCTTGTCTCCTATCCATAAGTTTCCATCATGAACTAACACCAGCAGCTGTTTGACCACTATGGTCACCTATGGGCCACAACCGAAGTGGGGAATGTCAAGCATCTTCAACAGACCAGCGTGATCCAAGCCGGCAGCCCACCGTTTGACTTCTACCAACGTCGCCCCGTCGTATTTGACAAATTGCAAATATGTTTCTAGTGTGAACTGTGGAAACTTGCTACGGTCGCTTGTATCATGGTCAGAATACTTAAGCCGGTCTATCCTCCCTGTCATGGATCCAACTAGCTGCACACCTGGTGGTAATGAAGGAGTACCTATTGTGAACTGCTTGCTCTGCGGAGGAGGTTTAACTCCTGGTCGAAGAGGCGGGACATATGGTGGCCGTCGTGGTGCAATAGGCTCCTCCCCGTCGCTTGGAATTTCTACTGAACCAAGTGGATCCATTCCAGAATATTGTGATGTTTTCCCAAATCGCTTGTGTCCGTCTTCGTTCCGCTTAGAACGAAATTCAAGATTAAACTGTTTCCTAGCAGACCGTGTTTGCATTGGAGGAATCGGTGCTGGTAGGGTTTCCTCACGTGTTGCAGGTGCCAGTGGGGGGTGGACAATGTTCTGCAAACCTTTCCATTCAAATTCTCTCACTAAGTCCTGGAGTTCTTGATCAGTGGACATAGGTTCAATTGTGAAGCTACATAATGTGAAATGTCGATGCCTGGGGGTCTTCTTATGCAATCCATCGATCATATTGGTCATAAATGTGCATTGAAGGCGCCAAATCTGACAGGGATCCTGCTTCCACGGCACTAAAGTTTGGAGGATACCCGTAGGACAGGAAATTAAGGCAATTAAAGTACCGGCGCCGTCAAATCGACAATGTTCCAACGGTCGGCTTTTATGCTACGGTGCAACCAGTACCCCAGTTGCGTCATGATAAGGGCCTCCGTCAGGGTAATTACCTTCGGCATATAGAGACAAGTTCCGCGACCAAACTGTGAGCTTCGTTCCTGTAGAGTTTTTTGTCGGCCAGCGAGGGCGGGCCTGGGTTACTTCTTTAGCATGAGACACCTTAGCGCATCGAGGCCCAACCTCCACGTACCGGGTTTCTGCCGTAGGTTCCTGGGTATGACTACCCCTAGGTACCCAATATGTTCGAGGCATAAGTGTCCATGCCCCATAATAATGCTCCAAGTGGTCCTGCAGCCTACCCTGTCTATTGGACCTACTGCGCACCCTATGGAGTTGAGCCATAAATCTCAGGGGGAGGGCTGTCTGACAAGCTTCCCAGCCAGAAAGGTACTTCTTATGGACAGTCCCTCTTCTGGTTGTGGTGAATCCTAATATTGAATCCAGGTTCTCCACTTTCTGTGACCCCAGCATCTGCGTGGGTACTGGCTCAATGGACTCATGTGGGTCTGTCAAACCATCAAAAGATGTTAGGGTTCTTGGCTGCGAACCAAGCCATCTGAGGGACTTGGTAATTATGGCGCATCTATGGCCATGTAGCTCATATAGTCAGTTCTGCCAGTTCTCTAAACCATCATCTGAATCCGTCATACAGGAGATGTCACACTGCCAATCCATAATACCTTCAGCAGTAGGATCAATATAATCTTCTTCCTGCGCTGTGATATTATAAATGTGCTCCAGCACATCCTGGTCTTTGTCTCTGAGTGGTTCGATATATCTTTCTCCTTGGGACGGGTCTAGGGGTATGATAACTTGCAGACCATTTCCTTCGAAGGTCATCTGTCTCTTCTTAAGGTTGATGATTGCAGCATTTTCCATGGCCCACCCAATTCCCAACAGGGCTGGATAAGGATTGCTGTCATCGATGATCTCAATAACTTCAAAATCTGCCAGCGTACTGACCCCATCAATATCTATTGGAATACTGAGGAGTCTCCCTAGGGGCACAATCCTTTGCTGATTAGCTAACCTCAATTGTATAGGGGACCAGGCCAGGGTAGGTTTTCCCATTTGTTCCCAGGTTTGCTTGGTGAGAACATTAACTTCTGATCCTAGATCCAAAATGACATCAGTCATATCATACTCCCCTATCTGAACATGCAATCTCATTTCTCTACCAGTTCTTCGGACACGATTAACAGTTTTCTCCTGATCAACTCTTCTCTGAGGGTCTGTGACAGCAAGAACTTTTTGCAACTCCTTTAAAGCATTCTGATTCCTCAAGAGTTTCATACAACTCTGTAAAAAGGAGGAGAGTGTACTTACTTTATCTGTCGAAGCATCTTCCAGCTGCGAGTCCTGCTGAGGTTGCTGCGCAGGTACTGCCGCTGTGCTAGGGTCAAAAATATCTCATTGAGCCTCCTTGACTAGCTCTTGGTCTCTCGCAGTACTAATTGCTGGGACTTTCTCGGAGGCCGTACGAACGCACGCCTCGACAAGCTGTTTCTGCGTATTCTGTATGTGCGTCGTAGATCCACTCCGGGTGACAACATTGATAGCTGTGGTGGGTCTCTGCTCAACGAAAATCAACTGAATATTCTGGGTAGAGCCACTGCTGTTTTCCTGAATCTTAGCTATCAGTTGGGGGCACTGCTCAATCACGTGATCTACTGCGCGGCAATACCGACATGTCGTAGTGGGGTTCCGACAGTCCCTAGCTAGGTGCCCGGCTTGGTTACAGTTGTAACAAACGATCTGGCCTCTACCTCTTCCGGCCAACCCACCACGGCCACGACCTCCAAAAGCACCCCTTCCAGAGGCATCACCCCGGTAACCGTAGCCATCATTATTCCGCCCTTCATTTTGTACTCGGTAGGCGTCATAAGTGCGCTCTCTCATGAGGTCATAGCTACGACACTCTTCTTCATTATGCCCTACTGACTTACAGAACTTGCAGTAGGGGTTCTTGGGAACTTGTACATATCTATGGAGAAGATGGCAGTTCTCAGGGCGATGTTGCCCAGTGGTCCGACAGATCTCACAATATAGAACACCAGGGTTGAATTGGTTTGGCGCACCCGTATTCAGGTAAGTTCTGACCACAGGACATTGGTCCCTGTCGTGACCTTCTGTCCGACATTGCGTACACCAAACCTCCTCTCGATTGGTTTTAGATTTCTTCATATCGCGAAGCTCCAGGGCCATCGCTGCTAACTGCACTTGGATTTGAGCAATACCAGAATCATCTCTGACAGGGGCGGTCTCCAACTTCATTGCAATTTCCAGAGCCTCTTGCTGGTCAGCAACCTTCTGTTGCATGAGTGGAGTTCTGATATGTGGTAATACTGCTGCAATAAACCATTCCTTGTGCTGCGCAGGACTAATGGTGAAGCTGACTTGATCCAGTAGAACTTTGAATCTCTGGTCAAAGTCCCACACTGATTCGCCGCGCCGCTGCTGAATCTCTTTCAGTTCAGTGATACACTGCGATTCTGATTTGGGCTTCTTAATTTCTTTGATTATAGCTACCTTAATCTCATCTAAAGTAGGGCTCTGAGTACTGGACAATTTCATGAACCAGGTCAAGGCCTGGTCTCTGAAAGAAGTGACGAGCTGTGCGCTTCTGTCAGCTGGATCCGTAATGTTCCTAGCATTCCACACTGCTTCACATAAGAACAAAAACTGTTCTGGGTCCTCCGACCCAGATCCCTTGAAAACTGGGAGTTTAATATCATCAGCTAGGTGGGCCATGGTGGATCTGGGAGGGTTGGAAGGTGGGCAGGACATCGACGGGGGGGATTTTACTGGGGTAGACTGGCCTGTGATAGGAATACTCGGGCTAGGTTGACTGTTGGACTGCGACGGAATGCCAGGGATAACAGGGCTGCGCGGCGGGGTGAGCAGAGGGTTTCCAACCGAAGGGTTTTCTTCAGGATCTGACTCTTTGGGATTTATAGGGGAAGGCATGGTATCCTGTCCTAAGGAATAGGTCCCAAAATCTCTCTTGTACCTTTTTCCACTTCGCAGCAAACCACTTTGCTCAGCGAGGGTGTCGTCACTTGCAAACATATGTTAGTAACACAAAATCTAATAGTCTGATTCAAATAGCAAGATTCCTTTTTTAGCCAATAGCATTTTAATTCTCAAACTAAATAAATTCAAAAACTTACCCCTGGGTCCTTGAAAGAACCGTCCCTCGGCTTCACTAAAGGAAGTGCTCGTGTCGATGGCGAACTCTATCACAAAGGCCTCAAGGGTCCACGTGGTCCAGAAATCAACCGCGCGGGAGATCTCGTTGTTCACGCTTTTCAATATATTAACTCTTGCGGGGGTCCAAACAGAAAACCGCCCCTTACGGAAGTTCGTTCTTTTCTCAGCTAACCTGGATAACCACTGGTGCAACTCTATGTGGATACTACCAAAGAAAATTTCATAAGCATCACAAAAAACATACCTTTGTAAAAATTCATGTGCGCTACGATGTAGATTTGTGTTCTCTTGCGCAGCAAATTTCAAATAAGTCTTATCAAGCCAATCACTGATTTCCTTCATAGAGGGCCTCCAGAAAATAGCCCTTGAGGTACGATGTAAACCCCTCTTGAGCAGATACTGAGTTCAACCGGCAACGGAACCAATTTGTTGGGCAATAGGGCAGACCCGGGTTTAATCCTTTTGCTTTGCACCAACAAAAGACCCACAGTGTTGGCCCTTTCGGCAAAAACCTGCGAACAGGTTGCAGTCTCACCCGAAACAACTATGGGGTGCCGTAGAATCAGGTTTCTGCAAGCAGAGAGGGATATTACTGTACCTTAGCCTTTAACAACTATAATCAATAACCACAGAGCTCCGACATTCGTATATATAAAGAACTTCGCAGATAAATAAACAAACAGTGACTTGATTAACCCGTTACTGGGAATTCACAACGAAGCTATTTATTAGCAGCAATCTTACTTATCAGATTTATACAGTTATTAATGCATAAAAGACAAACAAAAATAGAAACAGCACAAGAACCACAACACCAGATATAACATGGTTCACCCCCAGTGTAGGGGTTACGTCCACAGAACTGTGTTTTATTTCAACTTTCTTCAAAATCACAGTTCTGATCTGCGCACTCAGCTGCAGATCTCTTCAAGTCTCTTAAGCCACGCACACAGCAGCAGGCCTCTGCGCACACAGCTGCAGATTTCCCTTAATCTCTTACAAAAACCCTCTGCGCACACAGTTGCAGAGGTCATCCATGCACACAGCTGGGACTTAACCTTTCCTTACAAAATAGCTGTAGCTTCGCCTTAATTTCCTTTACATCCCAAAACCTAACCTTTCTTATTTACAAAAGTGCCTATTTATATATCGCACTATTACAAAACCATGGACTTAAACCATGGGCACCGCGAACCCTAAACCTTGATCCTAAACCATGGGTTAATTACAAAAAGGGGGGTTTTGACTTAGCCCCGACAACCCTAAGAATAATTTGAGTCATAACTCTGCTTACAAACTCCTTTAGCTCGCGAATATACCTTCCTTAAGGACCGTTAGGGTGCGCACCCCAACACCTACATTTGGGCCATGATTCCCCAAGAAAGTAGAATCATAGTAGGTGGCTCAATTAATGAAAACTGACCCAAAAGACCTGGGCAATATTTATAAAAATGCCCATTGAAGAGAGGTGAAGATGCTCATTCTAGAGAAGTGATCATTCAAGTGAATGTACTTTAGAGAAATTCAATGGAAGGGAATTGTGGAAGGAGTTTGAGGGGATAACTGCTGAGTGATCTAGTGCAGCTTTTAAGCTGAAATATCTTACTACTAAGTGCAGGGTGTTTTACTGAGTCATTGGACTAGTCTATTGTTTACATGCTCCACCAGTTCTCAACCAAGAAGACCAAGAACATGCTTGGGGGTCCTGAGGAAGTGTTGTTTGAGCGCTCTCCAGGAGTTTGGTAGGGAGGAATGACCTCCTAACGTTGTTGTCGTCTGTCCTAATCAGGTTCTACATTATTTTGTTTTACTGTGTTAGATAGATAAAACTTGAGTCTAACTGTTATATGAATGTTAAATATTCAGTTTGTAAAATGTTAGAATTTCGTAATCTTTTTAGATTCTTGAAGAAATGAATTTGAAAAGTAATGTGTTAGAATGGAAAATAATTTCTAGTCTATGTTTTTCCACACCTGGAAGGACCAGGCCGTACTCCAGCACAGATAGAATATTTACAGTAGATGAAAGAAAATGATAAGAGATTGAATATAATAGAAATGGTTCTGCATGTTGTAGATAGAAGAGTAATTAATACTGTGTGTAAATTATTAGTAAAAGGGAACATTATTCTGGTTAATTATGTTATTGTTTTAGCAAGTTTAGTTATGTAAACATTTTGGAAAAGAAATAACAGTACTCTAGCATAGGTAGAACGTTTAAGAAGATAAGAGAATATCTTAGGAGATAAGATTGTGTATTTACAGACAATAGAGTAATTTTTTTTATTTAAGTTAAATATTATGGAGGTTAAACTGTGTTATGATAAGTTTATATATTTCTGTTTTCACTTAGTAACTGAATGAAATACAACAAAAAAATTATAGCAGAGTTACAATGTTTATATTCAATTAAGTAAAGAAATAAGCTATTAATCTTATAGTTTAAGAGTAAACTGAGCTACAGAATTTATGCTTTATCATTTCAAAAACTCTGAGTAAATTTTACTAGACAGTTTATTAAATAAAAGCAATGAAATTATAATTTATAACTAGTATAAAACTAATACTTATTACGAAGAAACTATATTATAATTATTAGACAGGTTTATACCTGTAAAGGTTAAACTTCAGGGTTGAAACCCTAACTAATTATTTAACTATTATAAATAAACAAGATAATCAAGGTTACAGAGTCATTGTTTTAATAATTACATAACTCTGGAACTTTACTAACTAACAGAGCAATAAACAAATAAGAATCTAAAGGTAAACAGTAAATAGAAATAAGCTAAGAACTTACAACATTTATATAACTCTTTATTTAAAAAGAAAAGAAAATAGTTACAACAAGATAAACAATATCAAAATTATTGTAACAATGAAAATAGGTAAACCGAAAACCATTGCCACTGATAGATTAAAGATTATATTTATCTAAGGGTCATTTTACAGTAAACCCTAATAATCTATCCTAATTGAAAAGCTTAATCATTTAAAATTTACATTACGACTGGACTGTTAGTCCTCACATTATATTTACTTAATTACAAGAAAAATATTAAATCAAATTATTACTATTATTCACAGTCGCGGAAGGGAAGACCCAAAATGCACAAGTCTTAACCTATGGGTTTTATAACTGATGTATAAACGAGAAAAAGCTCTAATGTATTAAAATCCTTTTTTAAAACCATCTCATAATCCAGACAGAGCTCGAAGCTAAAAAGAAACCTTTAAATCAAGTATATTACTTTGTCAGGCCGAAAGGCTTAAAAATATAACAAATTTACAACACCCAGCTCATGGCCGGTGTACCCAGCATTGTGTCGTGGGTTGAAACAAAACTAACAGTCAAGTATTAAACCCTCATTTGCTATTTATCTTTTATAAGACAAGAAAAAGGTGATACAAGTCACGACATCCTGGCCAGAGCAACCCTGCTACAAGCAAGGGCTTATAACCAAAATACGTATTAACAACTGAAACCCCCTTTCCCCTAACCATTGTCAAGAAGGGAGTTGCCACATTGTAACTAGGGCTTACCTGTAGGTCTGGTTGTCAATCCAATTTTGAAGAGGGTTCTTCCAAATGAAAAGGTGAACCATTACCTACAAGTGAAAACCAAAATCTTGATTTAAAAACTGAGTTTATAACTGTAACTGCAAATTTAAAGCTTACAAATAATTGTAAAATAAATTATTACATGGAAGTGTTGAAAACCGAAGCCACGAAGAAGACAGACTAGCACAACGAACAGTACAACCCTCATGTTCACCTGAGAAAGAGGCAGTTGGGTTCAAAATACTAACTACACCGATGACTAGAGCAGGAGCAAGCATTGACAGTGGCCACACAACGATTTGACACTAAAAACTATTAGCTGTGTAACACTACCCTCACGCACAACAAAGTCTTGTTTGAAGGAACCAAATCAAATGTGAGCTATGAAATTCACAACCCTTACACTGGGTGACAACACTTCGAAATGCAAAGACAGTGGAGCTGGAGGCGAGCACAAGCAAGCCCTCATGGCCGTAGGAAACCAGACCGAGCAAAGACCAAAACCCTCAACAAAGAATGAGAAGTGGGGTTGTGTGGTGAGCTTATAAGCTATCCAATGCATGGTGGTGGATGTTCCACGTGCCCACAAATTTATCGATTCCACAGTGGGTCGAGTTGTATAATCTCCACTGCATGGTCAGGATCAAGTTATTGTTAATAATTTGTATAATGATCATAATGATAATGTAATCTATAAAGTCAAAACGTATCATTTTATTGTTAAATCATAAAATCAAATTATGATAAAGAACGAGGTTTTTATGGTATTGGTAAACCTTATATATTAAACCTTGAAACCTTCGTTGGTAACGAACCAAATCATGCATTGTATTGATAACAGTTGACATATGTAAACAATGAAACCTTTCGATGGAATAATAACAACTATGGAAAGATCCATAGTAGGGTATAGGCCCTTTATCTTAAGGTAATAAGTTCCAATAATAATCAATTATTCAAACATTGTATATATCAAGACAATGGTGTTAGAATGAGTTTGTAAGTAAAGACTAATAGTAAGAATCTAGTCGTAAAACAATATTGTGGATATAAAAAGTATTTACACTCTAGAATAAATTCTTATTGTTGTATGAAGTCTATAGTACTAAGAGTAAGGTAAACTGCACGGAAATTGTAATAGTTTGGTCTCCAAATGTAAACAATGCTCCAAATGAAATTCAATCAAGGCTAGATTAGTCTTGGTAGTAAAGGATAGTAAAAACTATCTAAGAATACATATAGTATCACTATTATTTAGAAATAAATAATATGATAATGTAATTTCGTCACTTTACTTATGTCATGAAGAAGTTTGGAGATAGAAATCACAACTTGTTGACATTTATGCAAATGATCATTTATAAATACAATGCTTTAATAAGCTCATAAGCTTCCTCTACTGAAGCTTAATAAAAATGTAAAGCTAAGAGTCCTGTATAAGCTTGTTCTTGGAAGGCCTTTGGTCTGTTTCCATACTTATAAGCAGTTTTGTACATTTTATAAATAGAAACAACAATAAACTTTTATTTCAATAAGAGTATTGATATACTAAATCTTGAGCTCTATTAAGAACTGGAAATAGCTTAGAGTAAAGATAGAAAGAAGTTTTATCTAATGTAGCAGTCATTCTGATAAAAGACAAACAGTAGGGAAAAGTTGTTGAACTTTACGACATGAAGTTTAAGTACTATCACAATTGCAAAACAAGTAAAAGAAACGTTACTTTACCTGGTAGTATCCTTGAATTCTTCTAAGCAAACTTTTACTCTAGCAGTATATTTATGCTAAAATAAGTATATCCGGTTAAACGCCTTAATAAAATCTTACTGGTTCAAAATTTACCTATCAAGCCAGTAAGATCCAGAAATCCAGGTATGTTAGCAATCGCTAAGTAAGCCCCAGTTAGAAAGTAACTTATCACCTACTTAACAAAAACAAACTATCAGTGTAGTTAGAAGCAACTAACTACAGATTATTTATATCACATATCGAAATTAAAATGGTATTAATTTATATGTGTTTAAGTTAACCATTAGTTTGTTAATTGTTTCAATTATCCATTAACCTCTAGCGGTTAACAAACTATGACTATAAACAATTTATGTTACATCAAAAAATTTTAATTTTTGTGAAAATTTGGGGTTATGACACAAGAGGATCATTTAATATCATCAGAGTTGATTCAAGAAAACCATGAAGGTCAAGAAAAGCATGTTACTCCTATTATAGAATAGGGTATGACTTCAGGAGCTTTGTTTGCAGAGGAAGCAATGAAGAAGATTTAATATTTAAAAAGATGAATATTCCACGGTTGTCAAGCCAGGATTCTACATTGCATGGAGAGGTGTATATGGATTTAGAAGTTGAAAATCTCAAGGAAAATTTGCAACAACATAAGTCATAGATTTATTTTCTTAATGAAACTAATGACAAGATGGTAATGACAAATAGGAGATTTAGAGAATACCTGGAAGACATTAATGCACACTATCAAGACCTGATAGTTGTCGCAAAAGAAGCATTAAAGAGAAAAAGAGAAATCCATAATCAAGATGAGGATTTAACCCAGCAAGTTCAGAAGTTAAGAAAGTAGAATGAAATGTTATTAAACAAAGTTAGAAGTTTGGAGATAGAGCAGGAACAAACTAAGAAGCAGTCTCATGCCTTGGAGGGGATCGCTATAATAGTAAAAGCAGCCAAGCGGTTATGACTGCTACCTAATTTTCAATTGTTAAGTATTTTGTTTTGTTATAACACAGGTAGTAGTTAACATTTTATTTATTTTAAATATTCAAAGTTAAGAAGTAATTATTTTTGTAACTAGCTCAAATTTAGACCTAAAAGACAGTTATGAAGCAGTTATGAAACTGCTCTAGTTTGTAAAATGATAAAAATAGGAAAGTTGATGGGGGTATGGTTCGATTTTTGTTTTGAGAAGGGTTCTAGAGCTGAAGACTTTGGATGTATGTTCAAGCTTATGCATTTTAACTCTCATGTAAGTAATGAAGACTGTTACTGATCTATATATACATATAAGCCATTTTATCCTCTATATTGTTTTTATTTATGGCCTATTTGACCACTCAACGCATGACTTCACTTCTTGATTAATGTTTTATTCATGTAAATGCTTGTGTTGTGGATAGAACCAGTACTATGCTTATCAATGTTCATGGTTTATATTTATTATTTGTGTGTTTATATCTCAGTCCACCATGTTATTTTATGACTCATTTCCTGTATTAGCTTGTTGATTGTTTATCTTCTTATAACTGAACTTTCCAACCAAAAAAATCACAAAAACAAATTCCATTTTTGCTTTTTTATTTTGAGATTGTACTAGGTTGTTCCTTTGTTGTCTAGGAACAATTTCTAGCACAAATACCTATCATTTAGATTTGGTTGATCAAACAAACACTTCATACCAGAGTGGTCTGTTCCTAACTCAAATTTTCTTCCCATTAAGTAATGCCTACACATCTTGAGAGCATATACTATGGCTGCAAGTTCTAAATCATGAGTGGCATAGTTCTTCTCATGATCCTTCAGCTTTCTTGACTCATATCATACCACGTGGTTTTCTTACATAATAACTCCTCCAAGTCCTTGACCACATGCATCAGTACACACCACAAAATCCTTTTCCGGGTTTGCAATCTTTAAAATGGGTGCCCTTGTGAGAAGATTCTCTGCTAGAATCTTTATTCACACCTTGTTGTCCATTCAAACTTGATCCCCTCCCTTTGCAAGGAAGTGATAGGATGTGCAACCTTGGAGAATCCATCAATGAACTTCCTGTAGTAACCTGCAAATCCCATAAAAGATCTTACATCTATCACATTCCTTGGAGTAGACCAATTCATAATGGCCTCAATTCTTAGGTTCTACATATATACCCTCATTTGAGATGATGTAACCCAAATAGTGAATCCTATATTTATGAAAGTCACACTTTCTCAACTTTGCATACAACTTATGTTCCCTGATCAATCGCAATTTCAATCTTAGATGTTCTTCATGCTCTCTCTCATTCTTAGAATAAATGAGAATATCATCAAGGAAGACAAGAACAAACTTGTCTAGATACCTTTTGAAAAAATTGTTCATAAGTCACATAGATGTAGCTGGTGTATTTGTGAGACCAAATTGTACCACTACAAACTCATAATGCCCATAATTGTCCATAATTGTCCTAAAGGTTGTCTTATGAATGTCTTCATCCTTGATTCTTACCTGATGGTAACCAGACCTTAAGTCAATATTGAAAAATAACTTTGCTCCTCTCATTTGATCAAAGAGGTCATCAATCCTAGGCAAAGGGTATTTATTCTTCACTATGACCTTGTTAAGCTATCTGTAATCAATACACAACCTGAAAGTACCATATTTCTTTTTTACAAATAGAAGTGGTGCTCCCCAAGGAGACACACTTGACCTGATATACTTATTTTCCAACGACTCCTGCAGCTGCATCTTCAACTCTAGCATTTCTAGTGTACTCATCTTGTAGGATTTCTTGGACACCGGTGTCGCTCCTAGCACAAGTTCAATTGTGAAATCAATGTCCCTCTTTGGAGGAAGCCCCAGAATCTCATTAGGAAACACATCCTTGAATTCCTGCAACACATGAAAGTCCTCCAACCTAGGAGTTTCATTCTCTGCTGCCTCCATCACATGGGCTTCATACAACCTGCAACCTTTCCTACAGAACTTCTTCATCTGCATTGTTGAAATATTCCTAACAGAAATCACCTTTGGGATGCCTCTTACAACCCTTAAGTTGCCTTCTTCGTCCAAGCACTCAAAATTATCGTTGTAACAATCAATCTTTACTCTATGTGCTTCCAACCAATCCATTCCAATGAGGATATCATAGGAAACAAGTGGTAGAACATTCAAATCTACGTAAGTGACCACTCCTTCCATAACCAATGGACACTTTGCTACCACTTCACTGACCTTTTTCTTAGTCCTAGTGGCTAGCTGAACTAACCATGGTTTGCTATGCTTTAACTTCTTAAAAGAAAAACTATCAACAACTCTAGGAGTGATATAACTGTGAGTAGATCCAGGGTCAATCAAAATAGAAACAGATTGCTCGACAATCTTACTTGCAACTTCAGTCACCGTTCACTGATGATCTTCCTGGAGGTCCTCCAATGCTACATAGATCTTAAGGACAATCATTGCAATCTGACCCAGAGTTTCTGCTTCTTGAATGTTATGAGCTTGTCTCCCATACCCATCCTCAAATGGGAAATTACTGCACATGTGGGGTCCTCCACATTTCCAACATTGGATAGGTTCTATGTTCTGTTGTGGGTCTCTTGGCTTTTCTCCCATCACTTGGGCTAGCGGATTCACAGCATGTGATGGATGCTTCTGCTGATTCTTGAAGTTAGAAGGTCTGAAACCTTTCTTCCTCTGATCATACTTTTCATTTCTCTTGTCCTTCAAACCCTTATGGACATCGTGTTTTCTCTTGCTTTGCTCATAACAATACTTAGCTTTCCTTATTGCTTTTTCTATTGTTCTAGGTTCATAAAACTCAATTCTGTCCTTGTACGACTGAGGCAATCCTGTTAGAAAATGTTGAAATTTTATATTTTCATCCTTAATGTACTTGACATACCTTAGAAGTTCAAAGAACTTGTTGGAATATTCTTACATGGTATACTGTCCCAATTTCAACTCATGGAATTCTTTGATCTTATCATCATAATAACTATCAGAGAGGTACTTCTGCTTGAAGTATTTATAGAACTGTCTCCAAGTGATCTTCCTTTCACTGATCTTCTTTACCTGCCTAAGGGGATCGCACCAAATGGATGCTCTTCCATTCAGGTTGAAAATGGAAACCATAGCTTTCATAATTCTTGAATAGTCTTGGACTTGGAAATATTTCCTCATCCCAAAAAGCCAGGATTCATCTTCTTGTCCAGTATTTATCTCACCATTGAAGGTAAGTGGCCTTGCCTTTTTGAAACTCATCACATGAGATCTTTCTATAATGCCTCTTTCTCTTTTCTTTGTGAGGTGAAGAGCGTGATCCCCCAGTAGATCCTTCAGAGTCAGAAGACTCGCTAGAAGACCTCTTTCTCCTTGTTCTGTCATTGCTCTTACTACCTTCTGGCTTCTTTGTACGACACCCATAGCCCATCGGCCTTTAGATGTTTGTTAAGCTTTGCAACATGACTGCATTCAATTGATGTTGTTCTTCCTGAGCTTAAATCAAGCGTCTCATGGTAGCTACAATGTTTGGCGGCGTCTCTTGAAATATCCTACCATTAGACTCTATGTCATTCTTTCCAACACAGATGTTTTCCCCCATAGCATATTCGTTGTGATCATAGGGATTTCATGCATCATACATGTTGTAGGTTCTCATTGCTGAGCCAAAACCCTGATTTTTAATTTGCACAGTGACTGCAAAATGTGTTAACACATCATTGTTAGTTAATCCCCAAATCTAAAAATCACTTACCCACTACTCACGACATTTTTCTTTTTTATGCAGCTTACAGTACGTTGAAACCATTTACCAACAGCTCTGTTAACTATTCACCTATTCATTCTGGCCCAATTAGGCCCAGCATTGCAACCAGCATCTCCAATACCACAATGTAACGTCCCCATACCCCATAATGTGGATTAATTAAAAAAAAATTCTCAAGAACACATGTTCTCCTTCGAAACATTGGGAATGGATGTTAACACACACTTCAACCTTCTTTCTCAGGCTTAGAAAACACTATAACAACCCTTCTCCCTTTCACAAGTCCCTTCTGCAAACGAAAACACCATTTTCGCGTTGGACATATTCCTTCTGCACTTTGCCCTTTGCATTCCACTTTCCTCCCTTCCGACCTCATAACTCGGAAGCCAAGAACTCAAGGTTTCAACAAAGTGAATTATCAACCTTCCGCCTTCCGCACTTCCATTTTCTGACTTCTGCCTTCCGCACTTTCGTTTTCTGCCTTCCGCACCTCAGAACTCAGAAATTAGAAAACTCAAAGGCTTGACGAAGTGGATTATCAAGCTTCCACCTTCCGCATTCCGCACTTCCACTTTCCTCCTTCCACACCTCAAGACTTGGAAATCAGAAAACTATCCTTTTGCCTTAAAATCTTATGCATTTCTAACTTCTGCCTTTCGACCTCAAACTTCAAAAATCGAAAAACATGCACTCTTCCTTGTTTCCAACCGCCCTTTCCACCTCCCGCCTTCCGCCTTCCGTAGGTGGATCTCGGGTGCGGAAACACAATGATCCTGCCTTGTTCAACATTTCCTCTTCTGGCTTTTGCCTTTTGCCTCCCACAGGCGGATTCCAAGGGGTGGAAACTCAACAATTCTTACCTTAGCTGCATTTTTGGCCCTGTAACAAGCTTCTAGCCTTCATGAACTTATGCAAAAGCATCACAAAGATACAAGGCATGTACATAAGTAAAATGCATAAAAAAATACAAGGCACATTAAGCAAATACAAGGACATTCATACACAAGTAACCTATACTTGATCATCAACAAGCATTCAACATGAACATAGCAATTCATAGGCAATTACATTGCATAACCAAGAAGGACAAAGAATACTTATCTTGATGATTAAGTTGTCCCACAACTAGCTATGTCACTGCAACGTTCCACCCAACCATTGGCCAGTGTGTTCATTAATCTCTCAACACACTGCCACCCCCGAGCTGGGCATGATTCCCACAAGGAACTAGGGAACAACAGACTTACACACAACCAGATAAAAGCACACACATATTCAAGCCAACCTTCAGTTGTGTGTTTATCAGGTTGTCCAGTCAAGCCAACACCAATTGGGTTTATCAGGCTGCAGACTTATAAGCCAAACACTGCTAGGTTTATCAGACTGTTCACAACCAAGCGAACAATCAATTTAAGGACCAACCAAGCCAACAAATGTGTTTATCAGGCTGCCAACCAAGCAATCATTCAACTTGGGTTTATCAAAATGTCCAGCCAAGGATTTCTCACAAGGCCAAACACAACAAGACACAATCAAGCCAACAAATGGGTTTATTAGGCTACCAACCAAGCCATCCTTGAAGTTGGGTTAATCAAGATTCTAAGGCAGTGGAAAGGTAGAATGACTAAGCTAGTTGCTCATTCAAGAGCTAAGGACACATCCACAAGATCTATCTTGCCTAGCAACCATGACACCTACACACCCAACACAAGGAAGCATCCCCTTCTCTACTACATAGTCCCTCGGTCTATGCCTTCCCTTCCAGTGCTCTTTAGGATGTGTAGAGCCAATTCACCAACCCCTCTTATCTTTTCCTGAGGTTCCTTCCGCACTAGGTTTATCAAGCCCCTTCCTCGTCAACTAAAGCATAATTGAATATGATTAATTACCTACCAATGTCAACTAAAGGAGACTGCTAGTGGCACTAAGAGTGGGTTCTTAAATTATAGGGATTGGTCCATGGGGCACCTAAACTCATGCAATCAGGTGCAGTAAGTGGCAGATGTCCCCTAGGTGTGTCCCCCATGCACTAATGGTGTAATGAAGACCTCCTAAGCTAGGAAAATAGACAGTTAGACTATGTGGTAAAATGAAGGATTAATAATAATCCCAACACCCCCCTTAATCCTAACTTTGGACAACCTTGGCCTTGGCAACAAAGACCAAAGGTCACCCATACAATCTAAATGAAAAGTAATAACTATTAAAAACTGAGCGCCTCCCCACTCCCCCTCAAAATAAGCACGAAAATCAAGAACAAGCTTTCATATCAAGAGAAAATATTTCTTCTTGGGCAAAAACTTGTAAAAATAGGTTTTCAATCTAGTGGTGTGATAAAGACCTCCTAAGCTAGGAAAATAGACAATTAGACTATGTGATCAAATGAATGATTAATAATAATCCCAACAATTTTGAATGACAAGTATTGAGAAATTTATATGGATAGTCTATTTAAAACGCTGTCATTCTTTTAAAATGTTGATATAAATTATGTTCTTCTTAATTTGAAGAATAAAATTTTAGTGGAAATTTATAACATAAGAATTTCAACATACTGAAAAATTTATATGGATAGGGTATTTAAAATGATGTCATTCTTTTGAAATGTTAAAACTTCTGTCCTTAATAATAAGAGTAAAATTGAATTTTTAAGGCTTTTTTGAAAGGCCAGGAAAGATATGGTCACATAAAAATGTTCATGTACTACTTGATCTAGTATTCTTGTACGCGAGACAAGACGAGAGGAGCTGGAGAACCCAGGTCTTACATTTTTTTAAAATTTCGACAATAATTTTCTTGTATGCAAGCGTCTCTTTCAATTAAACTTCTCTGGTCAAAGAAATTAGTGGGAAATGGCGTATCCTTGTGCATCGAATTAACAGCTGACACCTGTAAATTGGTAAGAATCCATTAATTATATCTTCGTTTCTTGGGATATTTGCAGGCAAAGATCTAGCATTTTGCACTCCGGCGGTGGAAGCAACACACTGACGGTCGAGGAGGCGAAAACGATGGCAGAAGAAATCACAGCCATATAGATTTCATGAGTTGAATCGAAGCAGGTTTGCTTGAAGCGAAGCAAGTGTGAATGAAGAGGTATGCTATGGATCGCATCTTTATTAATTTATTTTATTCTGCATGTGACGGACAAATGAAAAGAGAGATTGAAACATGACAGATAATTTGAACGATAGGTTGGTCGGTCTGGCAGTTCCTTACGGCTAATGTTTCGCAATTTTCAAGTCAGATCCGTAATTTATGGAACCCCTAGGTTTTCCGAAAATCTCATACATCTTTATATTGGTAATGGTATTGCTTCCCTCTTGATAAATATACTTACGCTTAGCCTTTGTATTTGTCCTCAAATGGGGTTTTTCGAAAATATAAGTGAGTAGGTATCGAGCTCTCAAGGGAAGAGGTCATCTGTACTGTCCAAGGGTTTTTCATTTATGAAATGGTTGGATAAATCTGTCGTTTGTGTCAAGCTTAAGAGGATCATAGTAACCCTTATCATGATGCATTTTAAAAGAATATTCCATTTGTTATATTTGCTTTAGCATTGTCAAAGTTTGATCTGATCAATAAGAAGACATGTAAAGAGTTATTAAAGATTCCAGGGAGAGGATGGTGTATGGTGTAGAGGGAAATGTTACTGTTACAGGCAAGAAGGAAAATAAGAACAGAGAGACAAATAAAGGAGCAAAAATTTCTTTTAAATGGTCAGGTAAACAATTAAGAGTTTCTTAAAAAAAAATGGTTTTATTGCTCAATCGTTTGCTCCTCTTTATTGGGGATAACGAGGTTTATTTCATTTTGCTCTGACATGTATCAGAAAATGGATTGATAGTCAGAAAATAGTTAGGTTAGATGAAAGTTTTAAGAGATGATTTGCCGTGCTAGTATAACTGTAAAAGTAAAAGGACTCTTTGCCTGAAAGATAAACATCTATGACTAGTCCATGTGTTACTGCGGAAATTCTTTGCAGAAAAATCGATAAGCTTTACAGGTACAAACGCACAGAACAGAAAACGAACCAACAGATTTTGTGCAGCATATCGATCTGGGAATCTTTTATTAACTGACAAATGGCAAGATTGTGTCAAGCAGGGATGGAATTTGACGGGTAAATGCCCGTCATGGGTCAATTTACCCGTCAAATACAGCTAAGATTCTACCAAGACCGTCAGAATCTGGCTTAGAATACAGATAACGTTTCAGATTTTGATTGTTACCGGCAATTTTGACGGGTGTCCGCCATTTGAAATTCCAACCCTGGTGTCAAGGGAGATACATAAAGAGATTTTTTAAGGACGATACATAAATACTCGGCTTAGATACACTATATAAAGCAATAGAAAGTTCACAATAGATTTTCTGTTGGATAAGGACTTATCAGACATAGATTTATCAGACAAGGAAAGGAACAAGCACACAAAACTTAAAAGACAACAGCCCCAGATCCACAAGCCATTCTTCAGAGCTCTCTCCTAATCATGCGCCGGAACGAGGGTTCAAGCGCAAGCTCAGAAAATTGGGATCATTTATGTCTCGTGCGAGAGATGATAGAGATACATGATTTGGCGCTCCATTTGGTGAAAGAATGTTCTGGGTCAAGCTTGCAGCTGGTTCTTCTGGAGATGAGTTCAGAAGCACAGGAAGATTTGCATCCACACGGTTAACAGACAGTACAAGATCCACACCCCATTCCGCAAGCATTGCAGCATCTACAGGAACAGAAGCTTGATTGGTCTCTTGAGGACCAGTCGACTGTGCCATGAAGTCGATCAATCGGGTCGAACTTGCAGCCATGTCTTTGAAATTCTAAACACTGCTGAAATATGAAGCTTACTGCAAATTAAGAAGCCATTGGGGTATAACCGTATATATATGAATTTGAGAGGGGATACATGAAGCCCGACACCGAGGTCGTGGTCGTCCAAATCATTCGTGCTGCCGATTGACAATGCCCTGACAAGACTGACAATGCCCTGGATGTTTATCTACATACTGTACAGAGAATTAAAATGCGACGGCGGTCGCACTGTCCGCCGTCGGATCCTTTGCAAAGTAAGATCCAACGGCGGACAGTGCGACCGCCGTCGCATTTAAGGCTCTACAACATGTAATAATGGTGTAATGTTTATATCATATAGTAGGACAGTGACAGTGAGTTGCATCGTCGTTTGGCTTACACAATATATCATATAGTAGGACAGTGACAGTGAGTTGCATCGTCGTTTGGCTTACACAGTGACAGAAGCAGGTCTGGATTTGAACTCGTACGGTAGGACCTTTGAGTAAAGATTACGTCGATGTTTACATCATATACTCGGACGGTGAGTTGATTCTTTGCATCGTTTTGAAATATTGCGTGGATGTTTATATCATATACTCGGACGGTGAGTTGCATCGTTTTGAGCAGGTCTGGAATTTGAACGTTTTAATATAGTTAGCTAACAATCATTGGTTATTCAGTTCCTGCACTGCTTTTAATTTCCAAACACATAAATGTTAGATTTTTCTATCCTAGTTGTATGTGTATTGTATTTATTTATACTTTATGTTTCTAATTGTATTATTAATCTTAAACTTTGAGTCTTCAACAAGAATTTTTGCTTAATTAGTAAATTTCTATATAAATATTTTACTCGTATTTATATATAATATAAATATAAATATATTATTCACATTTATATATATTATTAAAAATAAATTGACACTGAGCAAAATTAATTAAACCATCAAATGATAAGCACCAAAAACTTGAAACCGTCATTAAATTTTTATTGACAAGCATAAGAAAATTGAATTTCGAGACCTGATCTAAGAGAGACACCATCTAAATCTTATAGCCTTCTGTGGAACAAAATGTAGTAGAATTTTCTTTTTTGGTACCAAATGTGGTAGAATTTGTTTTTTTCTTGGTGGAACCAAATGTTGTTGAAAAAAATTGACTTTCTAAGTATAGCCTCGTTAAAAAACTTGACGACTATGCTCTCTAGCCGTGCTAAGTAGTGTAATCTAGTGTTGGAATTTGAGGAGGTTTGGCTTATTATTAAATTTAAAAAAAAAATTTGTTAGTTTTTGGAGAGGCTGAATTTTGAAATGAGTTTCCAAATCTAAGTTTTAATTGTAAGTAATATGAATATTAGTGAGTATATATTGCATAATATTGGTGGGTGTCAATTATTGGTTTATGTTATTTTTTATAAGTAATTTTATTAGATTTTGTTTATTATATAATAAAAAGTAATTTTTTATTGCTTATTTTTTATTTTAAATTATATTTGACCGTCACAGATAGGAAACGTCTTAGAAAATGGTTAAAATAAATGGGCAATGAAGCTTACTCCAAATTAGAGTCCAAAGAGATGACTTGACTGGCGATTCGAACAAGCCATCGGAGCGGGCGTATATATATGAATTTCAGAGCGGAAAGCAGCAGCTGCAGCACTACTAGAGGTTGATAATTCCGATACATGAGGGCGTCCAAACAAGATTGATAGAAAAACACAGTGGATACGTGGACTTGAGAATGTATGATGTAACTCAACGACCACAAAACGATGCAAATTCGATTATTTGGGTGCGGTATGCAAATTTGATTATTTGGGTGCAGTATGTTTATGGTGGTGGTGATAGCAAGTCGCTATTGAAGAACGTCGTAGCAAGTCGCTATTGAGTCGCGACAATTGAAGAAAGTCGTAGCAAGTCGCTATTGAAGAACGTCGTAGCAAGTCGCTATTGAGTCGCGACAATTGAAGAAAGTCGTAGCAAGTCGCTATTGAAGAACGTCGTAGCAAGTCGCTATTGAGGCGCGACAATTGAAGAAAGTCGTAGCAAGTCGCTATTGAAGAACGTGGTAGCAAGTCGCGACAATTGAAGAAAGTCGTAGCAAGTCGCTATTGAAGAACGTCGTAGCAAGTCGCTATTGAGTCGCGACAATTGAAGAAAGTCGTAGCAAGTCGCTATTGAAGAACGTCGTAGCAAGTCGCTATTGAGTCGCGACAATTGAAGAAAGTCGTAGCAAGTCGCTATTGAAGAACGTGGTAGCAAGTCGCGACAATTGAAGAAAGTCGTAGCAAGTCGCTATTGAAGAACGTGGTAGCAAGTCTCGACAATTGAAGAAAGTCGTTAAGAAAAAATGTGTGCTTTGGATGTGACATCTTTATTAATTTATTTGAATGAAAGATACTCAGTTTCTTACAGCTAGTGCTAATGTGTTGCATTTTTCTCAGCCATTCAAGTGAGATCCGTAATTTGTGTCTTACTACTCACCAATTTGTGTCAAGCTTAAAAGGATTAAAGTAGCCCTCATCATGATGCATTATAAATATTCCATTCGTTGATCCGATTAATAAGGAGACATGTTAAGAGGTATGCAAAAGAAAAATTCTTCCAAGTTGAGAATGGTTGCTAAGGAGAAGAAGAAAAAAACCACTGAAACAAATAAAGGAGAAAAATGGACATATCATTCCAAAAGCCAAGGAAGATAACCACATAGCAAAGATTTTAACTAGAGAGATGAAGACCAATGAGAAGAGGACACTTAACTCTAAAAAGCTTTTGTATGAGATTCGATCAAAGCCTATTTTTGTTTTAGTTGGATAGTGAGATTCAATTTAATGTTTTAGTTGGATATTGCGATTCAATTTAAGTTGTCCATTTTTAAGGCACATAATTAGCATTACTTAATTCAATAACAATTAGAAACTGAGACTCTAATTAAGAAGAATTAGTTGGATAAGGAGATTTAATTTAAGTTGTCTATTTTTAAAGCAAATATTTGACATTATTTAATTGAATACCAATTAGAAACTTAGACTCTAATTAAGAAGAATTGTAAAAGAAGGGGGTCTCTTGGGAGGGATATGTAAAGACATTTCGAGGCACTTTGGTATATAAAATGAGGATTTATTTTTTATTCAAGTTTGTAGCTTTTTTTTCTTTTAATGAAAGTTTTATTTCTCAATTGTTTTGAATATGTTTTGAGAAGTTTGTTGGAAAGTTTATGTTTTGATAAATACTTGGCGTGTTCAATGTTTTATTATGTATTCGCTTTCAAAGTTTCTTTGAAGTCCAATTGGTGTACACTTTGTTCATAAATGATATTTATAATCTCATGGTAATATATTGGTTGAGCTTTTAAGTGAATAGGAAATCAATGGTTCAATAGTGAGTGCTTACACAATGATACTACATTGTACATGATCATGAGCATTGGTTTATTAAGTTTCTTGACACATTTAGATAGTTGCACTTTGCATGACAGGTTGATAATGCAATATTTGTTCTGAAGTTATAGGTGCCTTGTGTTACGGCCATGAGCCTCTGTAATGTCCCAAAAAATTGAAATTTTATTATTATTATTATTAGGCTAGTCAATTACTATTTGAACTGGACGTTATTTTAACTTATGCAGAATGTGTCATACTTTGTTTACTGAATTGAATTGTCGTAAGTTGTTCTTACTTCCTTATGGACGTTTTCCCTGATGTGGTTCTTAGTGTTTTTTAATATTGTTGTTATATTGCAATGAATCTGAGTTAGATGGTTATGTTATTTATTGAATGCTTCCTATCATGTATTTACATGTATCCGTGTACCGTTATTTACTTACTTATTGATGTTAATGCTTGATTACTGTTTATGAATATTTTTGACTCAACTTGTATTGTCAAGGGGTGGAGTAGTGGGACTTGTTTCTTTTGTAAAAACACCTCAAAGGTAACTGTTTTTACTTGTCGCTACAGGGCATACTTAGTTCTTATTGAACCAATGCATTTCTTTTGTTCTTTTGTGCAGGTGCACTTGACGATGAAAAATTGACTATAATAGTGAAATAAGACCTACTGCCTATGCTCACTACCACATAACTTGGATGGTGAACATACCTACAGTCCTGTACTAGTGATTATTATTACGGTCGTTAGTTGTTGTTTACGAAAGGTTGGGTGTTATTAAGCATATGTTGCATTGGTTACCATTATTATTTATGGTCTTATGACCTTGATTTAATTATATACCTACACTTTAACATTTACATGGTATATAATATATAGGGCTTAACATATTATAACATAGCCCCTTTTTTTATTAAGGTTTTTGTGTATAAGGTTGAAGGCATAATGTGAGCCATTCATGGCATATTACACATGCCATGAATTATGGCTATATCCTAAGTATACGATACATATGTTGGGGTTTATGTATTGCATGGTGGTTAATTGTTGCACTATGTTTTGGGGTGGCATAAACTATAGGATTTGGGTTTTGATTTCACGTAGTGGAGGCCAAGGTGATGAATTTAATGCGCCTTGGAAAGCGGGGGTCTCAAGCCCTAAGCTTGGACTAGCGCAAAGGTATGGGTCATTTACAATTTTTCTATGGGAGCTCTGTCTTTGGTCTGCACAATGGCATGAATTTTGGAGCTTGCTAGTGCTTGGAAGGTATGCCTTCTGATCTGGTTTTGCAGCTCTTGTTTAGTTGTTTCAGTGTTGGAGTTTTAACATACTTCTCATCTGCGTTCTGGTTTGTTGCAGGTCGTAGGGTTCTTATGACGTGGGTCATGGGTCTCCACGGTTTCCAACGAGTGGCCAATGCGTTACCCTTTACGGGTAAGGCTTGATGTAACAAGTTAAAACTCAAAGATTGTAAGAAGGAGCTGCGTTGGAAAGTTGAAAATCTCGACGTTTCGAACCCTACTTGGGGATCATCATCAGGAGACACTTGAAGCTTACGTCATTCAGGGCATCCCTTCCATGGAGGGACTCAACCTGTTTAAATGTAGTCATTACGCAATAGAAGATTGAAGATTGTAAGAAGGAGCTGCGTTGGAAAGTTGAAAATCTCGACGTTTCGAACCCTACTCTGGGATCACCATCAGGAGACACTTGAAGCTTACGTCATTCAGGGCATTCCTTCCAGGGAATCAAATTCTGCATCCAACGAGCTCTCCTGATCCAAATTTGAATAAAAACAGAGAGAGATATGTCAAATATACAAACACAAAAGTAGTTTTTTTCTTTTGTCCTCCAAAATTAATAAATATTACTTTATTATTTTAACTATTGTTTTACTATTTTCCTTAGGAGGCCCATTTTAGACCTCAAAATTCCTCTAATGTCGGGATATCGTTGTCTGTTAGGATTTTCTCGCCTTATTTCTCATTGTGAGGCCATCAAAGGGGCTCTTCTTTACTAAGGTTGGCCATGAATCTAAGTATTTTCAGAGAGGAGAGGATGCCCAACAAAGGGATTTGTAGCTTGAATCCACCTGAATTTAGTAAGGTCGTTAGCCATATTCTTAAGGAGCCTGGTTACTTATTTTAGGATTAATGCTTTATGGCTAGAGGAGATCTATGGCTCCTTCCCTATCCTCCTCTCGAGGTATCTCCTATCATTAAGATATTTTGTTCTAGTCTTTAAGGGTACCCCTGTAGATTTCAAGTTTTCTTCTTAGTCTTTAGCATCACCAAAAAGGGTCTCTTGGTCAATAGATTTTCCTTCTCTCAAGTGGAGAAAAAAATCAAAGTTAAAATTAGCAGAGTAGGTGAACATGGTAGCTACATCTGAGCATTTGATAGTATCTGGTATGCTGATTCGGGTTCCTAGGTGCATGTTGTGGGACAACAGTTGATTGAATGAATCGAGCACTATTATGGTCAAAGCATATAAAGAATAAGCAAAGCAGGAAATACACTACATGGATAGAAAGTATACACACAGAAAAAATGCAAGATTTCGAACCAATCTCTGTTATTCAATTACTACTATATGATGCACAATACACTCTTATACATTGATTGAATGTATATTACAATAATGTACATGCTTATATAGAATGTTGAGACGCTTGGGTGACTACCTGTCATGTTCAGTTACAAAGAATTTAGAACGGTTTGGAAGTTAAACCATTACAGATGACAAGAAGATAGAGAGACAATATGTTGTAGTCGTGTTGAGATGCTGAAGTCGATGCTGCATGTCGAGGTGTGAAACCTGTCAAGGTTGTGGTGAGGATCGGACTAGTCAAAGTCGATAAACATGCCAATTGTTGAGCGGATCATTCCTCCTTCCTTAAGAAACAATGGTCTCCATTGTTTGCTCATTCAGGTGAGGAAACTTGTTAGTGAATTCAGTTGCAGAGAACCACTTTCCTTGTGTAGGGAGTTGTCCATATTTAGCCACTTAAAATAAGGGGATTACGTTTGTCCTTGTATGGCGTATGTGTTGTCCCATAATGGTGTCACAAGAAAAAGGTTCATGAACATATGGATGGATGTCTCAGGGTTATGTTGTTTGCAAGTTGTTCTGTTCCAACAAGGGTGCATAGTATGGGTGAAGTACATCCACATTGAACATTGGATGCAGACCCAAGCATGAAGGAATGTCAAGCTGGAAAACATTTTCTCCAATCTTCTTAAGGATAATGTACGTACCATATCGCAAAGGTTTCATCTGTATGTATGGGCCAGTAAAGCTCTCCTTCTTTAGATGTAACCAAACCTAATCCCCAATTTGGACTGAATGAGGAATATGATGTTTATCAGGTTAGTCCTTAGCTTTTGCATTAGCTCATTGCAACATTTCCTATGCTTGCTTCTAGATGTTGTATATTTGGTCTCAAAACTTCAATGCTTTTTCAACTTCTCTTCCATTGAAGTCATTGTTGTTTGACCATATCGATGAACTGATCAAGTCGATGGGTGCTAGGGGTTGAAATACATAACAGATCTTGAATGGACTCTTGCACGTAGAGTTGTGTTGAGCGCGATTGTAGTCGTGTTGTATGTATGGGAGACATTCATCCCATGTCTGACGATGCTTGTGGTTGTACATGCGGAGCAGTTGTACTACCAAGTGATTTACAACTTTTGTCTGTCCATTTGTCTGAGGATGGAAAGTTGTCGACAAAGAGAGTCTCTTATCGGGTTGTTTCCATAGAGTCTTCCAAAATATGCTTACAAATCTGGCATCTCCATCGGTAATGATGGTCGTCAAAAGATCATAGTGTTTCCAAATATGTTCCAAGAAGATTTGAGGAGTCTGTTGTGCTGTCGCAGTCTTCTTGCATGGTATGAGGATAGTCATCTTGGAAAATCTATCGACTACTACTAAGATCGTGTCATGCTAATGTTTGGTAGTAGGATATCCCATCGAGTAGTCCATAGAAATAGATTCCCATGGTCGACTAGGAACTAGAAAAGGCATGTAAATTCCTTGTCGCCGATTTGATGGTTTAGCAATGGCACAAATCACGCCTAATCGAGTATACTTGTTGATGCCAGATTTAATTGAAGGCCAATAAAAGTACTTTTGGATGATGGAAAGGGTCTTTGCTACTCCAAAATGTCCTGCAGTCTTGTTGCAGTGTGTGTCCCAAATGAGTCGTCGTCGGTGCTCACTGGTTGGTACACAAATTTTTCCAAGCTTGTATAGCAAGGTGTCTTTCAAGAAGTAGTCAGTAGTAGACATCATTTTTGTCTGAAGTTGTCTATAAATTGCAAATAATTTGCAATCTACCGAATACAATTAAGGCCAAGTAGTGGTGTCATAACCCTGCATACTCATCACTGTGAAAAGTAGAGTAATGGGTGGTTGGCTGAGAGAATCGACGACGACATTGGATTTACCTTTTCGATACTTAATTACCAACTGAAATTGTTGTAGGTAATTAATCCACTTGAGTTGTTGAGTTGTTTGTAATTTCGACTGGGATGGGGACAGTTGTAAGGCCTTGTGTCCAGTAAGGATGATCGTTTCCTTCTCAAGGATGTAATGTATCCATTTCTTAAGGGCTTGCACAATGGAATACAGTTACTTTTTCATACGTCAAATACCTTCTAACAGTGTCGTTGAAAGTTTCAGAATGAAAAGTGACGGGTGACCAGCCTGGGTGATCAATGCACCCAAATCATAGTCCAATGCATCTATCTCAATCTCAAAAGGCTTATGCAAATCAGGTAACACAAGTACCAGTGCAGTAAAAAGCTGATGTTTGAGCTGCTCAAATGCTTGTTGTTATGTCTCGTATGTCATATCATTGATTCTGAATTTTGGCAATCACCTTCTGAGGCTGTGACTGATAACTTCCATGTTGATCCCATAATTAAGGTTTCCCAAACATGGCATCAGCTACAAAAAGTGGTGTCATGTCATAGAGTACTTCATCTTCAAAAGGATTAATGAAGTAGGTGAGTCTGCATTGTTGGGTGATCCTTAGTTTATGTCCATCCTTCATCCAACCGATATTGTAAGGCTGAGGATGTGGAGTGGTGACAAGACCAAGTCTCTTCACAAGATATTCATAAATGAAGTTATTTTGGCTACCATTATCCATAATCAAATGGAATGGATTTTTCTGAACCCATACCTGTGTATGGAACACGCACTCTCATTCCTCCTCATCAACGAAAGTCGAGGCTATTGGAGTGGTCGATGTCGAATTCAAAAGGGTCAAGGATTATCGGTCCGACTCTACCAGGGTTTTGTAGGACAAATCAGATGTCAAATTCTTTTCCAAAAATGTCTTATGCGCTTTGCAATCTGACGTATCATGCCATGATGAATTGTGATAATCACACCATTTCCCAGTAGGAGACTGTTTACTACATTCCCTTTGTCTTTCTGAAAGTGCTCCTTGCCATGGTTGAGCTTTGGCAGAGTCGGATGAGAAGGTTGTCTTAACTTGTTGGAGTCATCCAGTGACTTCTTGTCGGGTGTTCAACCTGTCGACTTAGTCACAAAACAAATTTTTCCTTTTTCTTTAGATCCAAGCATTAGAGGAAATTTCAACTCAAAATGGCCCTTTTAACCATAATTCAAATTCCATGCCATCATGTGTTAGGCAATGAAATTGATTTAAATTTGAAATACTGTATAGGTCTTAAACAATTTTTAATATAAATTTGGGGATAGGTATCATAAAAAAACTACTTTTTTTGTTCGTATTTTTGACATATCTCCCTGTCATTTTACTCAAATTTCGATCGAGAGTGCTCATTGGATGCGAAATTAGTTTCTGCATCCAATGAGTACCCACTCAGCATACTTTTGACATACCCCGCTACCCCAAAAACAAGAAATACCTGAAAAAATGTGATGATGATGTCATCATCATGTTTTTTCAGGTATTTCTTGTTTTTTGGGTAGCAGGGTACATGAAAAGTATGCAGTGTGGGTACTCGTTGGATGCGGAATCAAATTTCACATCCAACAAGCTCTCCCGATCGAAATTTGAGTAAAACCACAGGGAGATATGTCGAAAATACAAACGCAAAAAGTAGTTTTTTTTATGACAAATATGTCAATTCAACCATGATGGTTGACTTATTTTATTGGAATTCTATTGGTTCTTTAATTCCAGCTCACAAGAACTTATTGTTGCGCGTTTTCTTATAAGGCCCATTTTAGACCCCAAATTTCCTCCAATGAATTCCTCCTAGTGTGGCTCCTCTGATAGATGAAGGATATGAAGATTACTATGAACCTGAGTAGGAAGATTTATCAAACCCTTTCTCAAGCCTTAATATGTCTTTTTATCTAGATGTGATGGAAGTGAAGGAGACTTGATAGGGTAGGTAGGCATGATTATAATGGGATATGAGGAGTATGTCCTCAAGGAAGAGATGATCCCCAATAAGAATGGATATCAAATCTGTCTCCTACCTAGCTGAAAATGTCCACTAATAATATTATGGTAGAAGTGAAAGAAGATATAGGGTCACTAATACATTTTTTTTACGTGTGAATGAAAATGACGTTGACATAGAAAGGACCCTAACAATCCATCATCCATGATTTTGATTGTGTAAGTGTGAACTAACAATTCCAATTCCATAGAAGTGGGCATGGACATAACTTTATCCATTTTTGGTGGGGGTAGAGTGCTCTTGCCCACTCGCATTGGTTGGTTCCTGTGCCCATCCTTTATTATTGATATATATTTCGATGATTTTAATATTATTCTAGTTTCATTCTTGTTGAGCGGAGAAGCCATAAATAGAGTGCACTCCAATCCTTGAATACCAAACCACAAGGAGTAAGAGCCAACCATAATAGTTTTTGGGTAGCTGTTGTTGTATCTACCATTATATACATCATAAGGATTTGATGCTTGTGATTAAAGAGAGGAGGGGGGCCACCTGTGAAAGAGATAGTAATAGAATACCTAATCAATCTATTTGTGGTCATTATTAGTAGGTAGGGGTACATAAGACAAGATGAGATTGACCTACCCACATGGAACTTGAAAAGCACCTACCTCACTTCAAGTAAGACTCAAGAATCAAGCTTAGATGAGAAACAACCAATACCATTAACAATCCTATCAATCCACAAGCCTATGCATATATAACTATAAGCATATGAACAAGAACAATATAGAAACATATCAAGCAAAGAATCTTACTCGTTGTTGATATCCATATTCATGTAGATGGATCTACAAACCTCTATTTCGTTGGTTGGATCTCGATAAGAGTGATATTCTTTGTATAATTCCTATGGGAAGGGAAGGGAGGATTAAAATTTTGCATGAGATTGTATCAATGGACATGTAGAAACATCTCAATTTGCATGCCTATATTGTCACTAGCTATCAATGTCTCATTTCCAAAGTCACCAATAGCCTTATTTTTTGTTTTATTTTGAGTGACATTAAAAGAAATTCTATTAAGTTATGGATCATAGATAAAGGAGCATATGCACTTTGTTTTGTCGAAACTGCATCCACTAAACTATAAAAACATAAATGTTTCCGAAAAATGTTGCTACACCAAAAGCACAACAAAGCTTTTAAAATGCCTTTCCCATATACTTAAAAGGGATATGGTCAGTGATAAAATTTTGAAAGGTGGGTCTAATTTCAATTGGAAGGAAATTTATTCTCGGAGCCTTTCAAAGATGAACAGTAATAGAAATCGTTGTACTTCAATTGACAAGTATAAATTAACTAAACCCTTCCCCCAAAAATGCAAAAAACAAAGATATCTTGTCCAAATTTTTGCAATCTTAAACAATTAACCACTCTCTAATATCTGCATGAAAAAATGATAACTTTTCAATAAAACTTAATTTGAATACATTAGTTTGACATGTATGTAACATTAATTTTACAGTTGAGTGAAATAACAACTATTCTATTGTATTTTTCCAAGTTGGAGCACACTTAATTATACAGAATAACTACTTAGACTATGCAACACCTATGCAATAACCATATTGGGGCATTGGAATCATCTTATGCATAGTGCACGCCATTGTAACTACATATAGTCTTAAAAAAATAGAACAATGAGAGAATTACTTATTCTTAACTATGTACAAAAGGAAACCACTAAATAAAATGAGGGTATAATAAACCTACAACCAAAAAATACATATAAAACCAACCAAAAACTTAATTCAAACCAAATATAGGGAAACCATCCAATCCTGAGGGATGTAATAATGATTGGCATTGGGTACCTAAGAAAAAATAATACACAACTCATAAACATTTAAAAAAAATCCCACATACCAAGCAGGTTAGCAACACTAGCATCACTGGGGCTGGGGCATAAAATTTTGTTGTTCAACACTTATCATGACAGCATGCAGGTATGGAATGGAAGGGAAATGGAATCAAGCCTACACAAAGTGGAGCCTTGCAAATCGTTGCATATTTGAGTCTCAACAATTTGACTTTGAAATTTAACGAGAACACCAAAGAAGTTTGTTAATGGTTGGATTTTAGTATGTTCTAGGAGTGAGTAATTAAGATCTTAGGGCTCTAAAACAATTAATGTATCTACCTCTATGTTGAAATCATTTTCCATGTTAATGCAGTCTGTGACCTTCCTTATTGTCTTACCAAAGGGCATGATAAGGAGGAAGAAGGCATAAAATTATGTACTTCACCTTCAAAGAGTTCCTTGCAATCACATTGGTAAGGAATCATAAGAAGATCACAACAATCCAACGTGTCAAATCCCATTTTATAGTGTCAATTGAAGACTTACATGGTAAATTTAATATAAGACTTACTTATAGTTGTCTCTTACTCTTTGCATCTTGACACATTTGATATTTTATGGTTGTCTCTGTGCCTTGACCCAATTTATATTATAAGCCAAGGATGTGCGTGCATAATAACCCTTAGTTATTAATGTGAGATGGGGGTTTAAAGAGAAGAGAATATAGATACAGGTAATTTTTATATGAATTTTGGTAGTAACTGTTGAGGATAAATGTGGCAAGAAACCACGAATATTTGGGAGGACGGAGAGATATTACATCATGATCATGCCACCGATCAAATTGAAGAATCTTAATGAGACAATTTTTTATTATTAATAACCATTGTGGTGCTTTGGACCAAATGTTTTTCTAACTCATTGTTTCTCCATATAGTGTGCCAAGTTCCACCTCTCTATATCAATGCATAAATCGGCCTCCACATGGTCTGTGATCCTAGTTGGATGCCATTGAGTGTTGTTTATAGTTGATGTCATTCTATGAAATTCATGGAGAAATGAAGTCTTGTAGAAGAGGACTTGTTAAACTACCCATTTGAATTTAATTTTAATGAGAAATGAATGGACATTAGTAGCCAGGTTTACGTAGGTAGTAGGCGCAATTTTTTGGGCTTGCTTTGGGCCTAGTAGTGGTTCTTTGTTCTTAGCCATAGTCACACCTTACATTGCAACCCAAAGTGACTCAAGAATTAGAGTCACATCCCAATGGCCAACTCCTTGTAGTCGCTCGTCATCACTTTCCATCTTGCATGGTTGTGCAGTTAGTGCGGTGTGAGTGAATGAGTGATTATAATTATGACATTTCCAATATTTTTGTTAAATTCTGTGAAGAATAGGATCATTATCCTGCATGAATTCAAATGAGAAGAGAAGGATGCGGAAGAGAGATAAGAATTTAACACAAACTGTTCAATTAATCATGACAAAATAACACACACATGGAGACAAAATTGGAATAATATGATTATATTTATGAATCAATAAATAATATGGAATACACTAGTTGTAATATATAAGAGAATTCAAATTCCTAAGATAGCATTTGAATATACAAAATCAGACTGACTCCGAAGCTAACTCAGTGTCGGAAAATTGCTACTGAAGCTCACTAATGAAACTCTGAATAACTGACTTAGTATACACCTAGTTAACTGATGAGGGTAGGTGAACAAAGGCACCAATACTCCCTTCAATCATGCAAACTGGTGGTAGGCTAATGTAACGTACCCATACCCCATAATGTCGATTAATTAAAAATTTTGCCTCAAGAACACATGTTCTCCTATGAAACACTGGGCATGGACGTTAACACACACTTCAACCTTCTTTCTTAGGCTTAGAAAGCACTGTAGCAACCCTTTTGCCCTTCACAAGTCCCTTTTGCGACCAAAAACACCATTTCCGCATTGGGCCTGTTCCTTTTGCACTTTTCCATTTTTCTTCCACCTTTCGCCCGTCCAACCTTGGAACTCGGAAGCAGGGAACTCAAGGGTTCAATGAAGTGAATTATCAACCTTCCGCCTTCTACCTTCCGCACCTCAGAACTAAAAAATCAGAAAACTCAAAGGCACGATGAAGTGGATTATCAACCTTCCGCACTTCCACTTTCTGCCTTCCGCACCTCAAAACTCAAAAATTGGAAAACTATCTTTTTGCCTTAAACTCTTTTGCGCTTCCGACTTTTTCCTTTCGACCTTGAACTTCATAAATCAGAAAACACGCACTCTACCTTATTTCCAACTTCCTTTTCCACCTTCCGCCTTCCGCATGTGAATCTCGAGTGCAGAAACACAATGGTCCTTCCCTATTCAACATAATTTCCTCTTCCGGTTTCTACCTCCCGCAGGCGGATTCCAAGGGGAAGAAACTCAACGATTCTTACCTTAGATGCATTTTTGGCCCTGTAACAAGATTCTAGCCTTCATTAACTTAGGCAAAAGCATCACAGAGATACGAGGCATGTACAGAAGTGAAATGCATAAAACATACAAGACATAATAAGCAAATACAGGGACATTCATACACAAGTAACCTCTACTTGATCATCAACAAGCATTCAACATGAACATAACAATTCATAGGAAATTACATTGCATAACCAAGAAAGAGAAAGAATACTTATCTTGATGATTAAGATGTCTCGCAACTAGCTATGTCGATGCAACGTTCCACCCAACCATAGGCCAGTGTGTTCATTAATCTCTCAACACACTGCCACCCTCGAGCTAGGCATGATTCCCACAAGGAACTAGGGAACAACATAGTTACACATAGACATATCAAAGCACACACACAGTCAATCCAACCTTCAATGGTTTTATTAGACTGTCCAGCCAAGCCAACACTAGTTGGGTTTATTAGGTTGCAGGACTACAAACCAAACACTATTGGGTTTATCAAACTGTTCACAACCAAGCGAACAATAAGTTTAAGGAGCAGCCAAGCCAAAAGATGGGTTTATCAGGATACCAGCCAAGCCATCATTCAATTTGGGTTTATCAGGATATCCATCCAAAGATTTATCGCAAGGACAAACACAACAAGACGCAGCCAAGCCAACAGTCGAGTTTATCAGGCTACCATCCAAGTCATCCTTAAAGTTGGGTTTATCAGGATTTTAAGGCAGTGGAAAGGTAGAATGGATAATATAGTGGCTCAATTAAGGGCTAAGGACACCTCCACAAGATCTATCTAGATTGGAAACCATGACACCTACAAAACAAACACAAGGAAGCATCCCCTTCTCTGCTACACAGTCCCTCAGGCTATGCCTTCCCTTCCAGTCCTCTTTAGGATGTGCAGAATCGATTCACCAACCACTCTTATCTTTTCCTGAGGTTCCTTCTATGCTAGGTTTATCAAGCCCCTTCCTCATCTCTTCCACTCCTAATTCTTGTGTACCATTTAGACCCGAACTAGGTTACACAACATAGCAAACCATAGGGAAACACAACCACATAGGCTTCGATATCTAACATAGAGACAACAGGGTTTAATTACATCCACCATGTCGAGTCAAATAGACATGGCGTGTTATCTCCCAAAATAAATTTATTTTGATAGTATGAAGAATTCGAGTCATGTTATGAAAGATTTAAAGATGACTAACAAATTGAAGGTCTTTGGTTTTGCTATGGTTGAAGAAATTGGAAGTTTCAGCTTTCAGTGGCTTAGGCGGGGTTCTTAACAGCTCATTAGCCACCGAAAGGCTTTGTTTCAAAACCTAACAGTTTAACGTAGGATGAAAGTTAACCACCGAAAGCGGGCCCGAGCAAGTAAATGGTAAAAGCACTTTCTGTCGCTTAGGAGAGAATTTAAACAACTCATTAGCCACTGGAAAGGGTTGCTTTCGGAAGCTTAGTGAATAGTCCAAGAAGGGTGTTAACCACCGAAAGCAGGCAAAAAGCGTTGGGGAAAAATTAGTTTCGGTGGCTTAGGCGAAAGCTATGATGTTTCATTAGCCACCGAAAGGCCAGTTTCTTAGGGGGTTAAAAGGGATATCTAGAGAGACCACTATCCACCAAAAGTAGAGTTTTACAGTGACATTGGGAAAACAGTTTCGGTGGTTTGGGAGAAAAGGTCAGCATTTCATTAGCCACCGAAAGCCTTGTTTTCGACGGCTAGCTAACAAATTCTTGAAGGACCTTAACCGTTGAAAAGGTAAAAAGAAAGCAATGGTTAGAAACCTATCAAATCAGAGCCCGTCAAAAAAGTTGTGATCATCAAAGCTTGTGATAAAACACCGAAAAAACAGGAGGCTACACGAGTGAGGAGGTCGTTGTTAAACTGATAAAGGCAGATGTTATTTGAAACCCTCTTTTTCCTCCATCTGCCCAAATAACTGTAGAAAATCCCACTATATATCCAGGTTGATTTTAACATGATTGTTGGGTAAAGGGTCTCGAAAAGATCAACTAAAACCATCACCCTTTGACCTAAGCATCAATAATGCGGTGAAAGCCCTCATAATCGATGCCCATTCTTCAGTACACTCCACCTTCGACTTTAGCATTTCTCACCACCAGAAAACCATCTCTGAGAGACAGCACTGCTAAAAACACTCTTCCATAGAACTTGAAATTGATTGTTGCAGGTACCCGGGAGTGATATTCTGAAAATGAAGAAGGGAGGTTCTACTCTCAGGAAAGAGTTGGGAGACATCAGCTACCTGGAGGTACATCCAGAAATCTATCAGTTTTTCAAGGATGCTGGCTACTATAAGGTTTGTGAGAAGATTCAAGGTTCACACCAGCTGGTGGCTAAGGCATTTGCTCTCTCCTTCGATGGCTCCAAGGCAGTCATAGGTAAAGAAGAATTTCTAATAGATGAAACCCTAATTACTAAAGTGACTGAACTCCCTAGCATAAGAGAGAAGTGATTTAAAACCACCACACTAAAGGATATAGAGTTCAGATCTTACCTGAAGCCTAAACATAGAGGGGTGGTGTGGAAGAAAAGTGTACCATCGTCCTGGATAGAAGAGAGGAGGAAGCAATTGCTGAAGGCCATTGAGGTTTACATAACATGTGAAGGGAGATGCAACAGGGCCATGATTTACCATTTTAAATTGATGAAACACTTCACAGGGAAAATCCCACTGAATTTTCTTTTTTACTTACACATGAGTTTGGAAAAAATGGCACACCAGGTGAAGGCTCAGCCAACCAATATTGTTGGAAGACTGTCTCATCATGGTCTTATCCAACTTCTGATCCAAGATTTGTTGAGGAGGAGAAATATGGCATGGGTTTATTTCTTATTTTGGAATGGTTTTGAAACAGGCCTGCATCCTGAAGAAAAGGGGAAGTCTCCTACTAAAAACTCTAGCACAGCAAGAAGTGAGAAAAGGAAGAGAAGGGCTACATCCCCAGCAGCAGCAGAACAACCTCCTTCCTCTTCCAAATCCAAGAAGGTCAAAAGAAACTTGGATTTCAGTGAAAAGGGCCAAGAAGTTCCAACACACAGTGAGAACATATTGAACCTGCCCTACTCAGATTCAGAAGAGGAACAAGAGGAAGGTGCAGACCTAGTATTGCAAATTGTAGCAGAGATTGAAGAACTCCCATCACCTAAACTAAAAGAGCAAGATTAACCAACAGAGAAGGATTCATCCAGCAAGCCCAAGAAACAGAGGATAAATCAGTTATTGAGGTAGGTGTATGAGATGGAAATCTTAGAAAGGGAGATAAAGAAAAATAATACTATATTGACCAAAAGGAACAATTAATTACATAATGCTTTCCTGGAGATGAGAGGATCATATATCTTTCTAAAGCGAAGACACTTGCGATACATAAAGGACAACACAAGGATGTATAGAATGATTAGGATCCAAAGACTGTAGCTGAAGGAGGCCAAGACAAACCCTAGCACTCACCTTACATTGGAAACCCTAGCTGAGGTTGCAGTAAGCCTTCAGCCTCAAGAAGCAAGCAAGGTTGCTATTAACCTTCCTAATGTAGAGCTTGCTGAAGAAGAAAGCTCAGAAGAAAAACTTGAAAGAACAATTTTGGAGATGGCTTAAGAATTTTTGAAAAATAGGGCTTTCGATGGCATAGGCAGATGCTGAGGTAGTTCATTAGCCACCGAAAGCACCGCTTTCAGTAGCTAACAGTTCTGATATTTTGGCCTCTTAACCACCGAAAGAAGAAAGAGACATAGGACCGAATTTTGACACGAAGGACCAGTTTTGGGCAAACATGGATAGCTCAGGGACGAAGTATAAAGGTGAAAGATGCTGAAGAAATCATCAGGGAAGGTAAGCTTTAGTTTTGCTATGACATAAAAGAAGAAAAGGTCACCAACACTCAATTGTCAAAGTGAAACAATGACTTAACCAACAGAGGACTAGTGGCAGTGGTTTTCAGTACTTACTTTAATTATCAAAAGGTTCAAATAGTGAACAAATTCTACAGTTAGTTAGACTAGTAGTTAAATTAGGGCTTTTTGACCTAATTATACAAAAACAATTATTTTGTCTATTTTTGGTAAATCAGATCCAAGTTTTTAGGATCTGAATATTTTTGTAAAGGATATAAATCCTAAGAATTATTTTATTGAAAAGGTTCAACTTCGGGGACCTTTAGACCATTACTATTGTCAAGCTTCTCATATTTCTCATGACTTAATATAATCTCTTTTGCTATCATATGTTCAGCTTCCATTTCTTTTATGTTCTGTGCTTATGCTTGAAAGTGTTATTCAGGTTTATTCATATTATTTAATGTCTGATAGTTGTCATCCTATCTTATATTGTTTATTTGAATTGCAAGCACCTTCCTTGTTATGATTATCCATTTATATATAACTGTCTTATGTATGAATTTTCCAGCATGATAAGTTCTCCATCCATTCACCCTATTATCAAACCTTTGAACAGTTGTAGTTAGAAGCCTTATCTTTGATTGAGTCTCATGCATGTCTTGAGAGTGTGAGTTTTTGTAGGTCACCTGCCTTGATCCATTTAGAAAACCATAAAAAACATTTAAGTTACCAGGCATCCTTGAGCTGCAACCTAGAGGAGTTTCCTGGAGTGATAACACGACGAAATGATAGATGACCACACTTGCTCCTAAAATCGAGTGATATCCAATGCTCATTTACTCAAAAAAATCAAGGACACCATGAAACCTCTACACGACCGAGGGAGGCGAACAACCCAGCACAAAACATGGTTCTGGAAGTAGGATGAACGCACAATGCACAAGAGTAGTCTGGAGAGATCGAATGGTAGAGTGAAAAATAAATCCCTAATGGAATGGTTCGAATGAATTATAGAATGACTAAGGAGGAGTGAAAAAAAAACAAACGCCATCTCCTATGGAGGACAGGGTACGCATCACATGTTTGCTTCCTATAGAAGCAAAAGTGCGGCTTCCCCTAGGTTGCAAGACTTCCCAGACTGCAGTATTCCATGCCTTGCACTGCCCCAGGCATTAACTGCCTCATCAAATTTCTAGAAGGAATTGATGATTGAGGACATAGGACAAAAAGGTAGTTGAGGTACATGGGTTTCCCCATTGACACATGGTCACTCCCTATTGGCTCAGGGGGTTTCACTAGCTCCCCACCCTATCCCTTGTGGAATCATGCCCCCATCTCCTTCACGTTTGCAGTTCCATTAAAGCTATTGTGTTTTATTAAATTGTACATTTACATGATATTAAAAAATGATATGTTCTTGACTTAGCACTAAAACCATAGGTATCAACCTTGATCACCTATGCATAAGACACCAGATCAATTCCATGGCCTTGGCCTTGAGATCCATGCCATGATATCAATACAATATATACACCATGTACAATATTAATAACATGGGGTAAAAATTGGGGTATTACAATCTTCCCCCCCTACAACAACACTATCCTCAATGCTTAACAAAACTGAACAACAATGCTACACTAGCACCACCTCAGTGCTCTACAAAATTGAACAAAAATGGATGTGCCAATCGCATGGCATCCTCCAGCTCCCAAGTAGCCTCCTCAGAATCGTAGTGCTCCCATTGCACCTTTACTTGTCCTATGGCTCGATTTCGGAGCATGGTTAACTTCCTGTCGAGGATGCGCAATGGCTCGATTTGGAACTCTCCCTCGGGTTCCACCTGATTCACATCCCAATCAATCACATGGTTAGGGTCATATACATATTTCTTAAGCAAAGAAACATGAAAAACATTATGAGCTCTAGAGATAGCAGGAAATGCAATTCTATATGCAACTGACCCTATTCTTTCAAGCACTTCAAACGACCCACGATATCTAGGTGACGGACTGGTACAACTTCCAAGCTTCAAAGAACTCTTCTTTTCCCAACACTGAATTATCTATACACTATATGCTTGTCTGCATAACATTTATGTATGTCCTGGGATGCCTTTAGATTCTACCTAATCTTTGCAACCTCCTGCTCCATTTCCTTGAGCAATTCTGGACCAAGCACAATCCTGTTCACTGGATTATCCCATGTCACATGTGTTCTACACCTTTTTCGTACAAATCTTCATAAGGACTCATCCCCAAGGATGCTTGCTGTTCATTATTATAAGTAAACTCTACCAAGTGTAGATAATCCTCCCACTTGGATGGTTTTTCCATCACATACATTGGAATAATGTCTTCAAGCACTTGATTCACTCTCTATCTCTGACCATCAGTTTGAGGATGGTAAGTAGTGCAGAAGTTCAACTTCGTACCAAATCTGCAAACAAACCCCTCCAAAAGTTGGAAGTAAAATTAGGATCCCTATCAGAGACTATTGCCTTAGGCAATCCATGCAATCTGAAAATATCCTTCAAGAATATTTTTGCAATAGCATCAGTCTTATGTGCGGACTTTGCTGGTATAAAATGTGTTTTCTTTGTCAACTTGTCCACCACAACCATGATGGAATCATGTTGTCTCCAAGTCATTGGAAATATGGTAATAAAACCCATGGAAACAACTTCCCATTTCCACTCTAGAAATGGAAAAAGATGCAACAAACTTGCTGGTTATTGATGCTCAACCTTCACTTGTTGACATTTCATACACCTTGAAATATACTCAGCAATGTCCTTCTTCATTCCTAGCGAAAAGTACTGCTTTCTTGCTGTAGCAATTGTCTTCTGATATCTTGGGTGACAAGAATATGGAGCTTGATGGATTTCATCCATAACAACTCTCCTCAAATCTGCTATATTCGGAATATAAATTTTGTTTTTACAATTAAGAATCCCATCTTCTTCCAATTTATATCCCCCATACCTCTTCTAAAGACTCTGCTGCTGCAATTTTTCTTTCACCTACACATACAATTCATCTTCAGTAGCATGATTAACAATCTGTTGTCTCAAATATGATTGGTAAATACTAAGAGATGCCAAGTTCATTTCATGCATCCTCCTGTTGAGTGCATCAACCACTTTGTTTTCTTTTCCTTTTATGTGTTTGATCTCAAAATCAAACTCACATAAAAACTCCATCCATCTAGATTTGCTATCATTTAGATTTGGTTGATCAAACAACTACTTCAGACCAGAGTGGTCTATTCTTAACTCAATTTTTTTTCCCATTAAGTAATGCCTCCACATCTTGAGAGCATGTACTATGGTTGAAAGATCTAAATCATGAGTGGCATAGTTTTTCTCATGATCGTTCAACTTTCTTGACTCATAGCATACGGGAGGATCCACGGACCTGGGTAACACTTTTTGGCAAGCGAATTTGGAAAAAAACAAAAAAACGTACCTCGGTCGAGGGCTTATTAAACCCTCGACCGAGCTTTTATGAAGCCCTCGACCGAGCTTTTTTTCAGCCCTCGGTCGAGGTATCTATTAACCCTCGGTCGTGGTATTAAAACCTCGACCGAGGTATTAGCTCGGTCGAGGTATATAGCTCGACCGAGGTACTTCTGTCAAAAAAACTATAGTGCGGTCTGTTTGTTTGGGTGAATGGCCGGGTGGCGTGGATGGGTGGTGTGGACCGCCTTACGGTGAGAGAGGGTTTACAGTCTGTGTGATGGAAAATGCAAATTATTAGTTGCATGGTAGTATGATTTGGTTAATTAACTTTTATTTATTCAATTAAACTATACCTTTGCATACCTTTTATTTCTGCAGGGGGTTAGTAGCCGGCCAAAGAAAGGTACAGATATGATTCAATAAACATGAATTTTACATTTAGTCGAGAAATCACTAAATTACCAAAGGTTTTAAATACTAAAAATACTTTGCGCCTTCGTATATAATTTTTAATTTAAAAAAACTACAATTATGTGATATGTTTTTCAAAAACATATCACATAATTGTAGTTTTTTTAAATTAAAAATTATATACGAAGGCACATAG